>JBCAUG010014401.1:0-10985 GCA_038406175.1 Haplosyllis leylae
GGTTATTTGCCAATTGACATCTTTTTGACAATTTAAGCCACAACAGCTCTGCATAAAGCCCATGGGCTTCTTGTTGAACTTTGAAACTTCGCAGATTGTTATAATACTGATTCACTGAAAAACCTTTGGAATAAACTGGAAATTTAAGTGGACGCTGCAATAAATGCCTCACACATTTATTTGATGAATCACTGTTAATCAACAAACCATTCCAATCTCTTTCCGGCAATATTCAACAAACTGCTATGAAATGTTAGCACCTCCGCCCCCACCCCTTGAATGTTTTTTTCCCTCAAAATTTACCCATGGGTCTACTACTTGGGATAAATTACAAATTCAGTGATCTGTACCATTCTTCCGGAAAATCCTGGTTCTTCCAAGGGCCAAACTGCGATGCTATGTTGAATATTGCCACTCCTATTGTGTGCATAACTATAGTGTGCACGTAATTAATTAATTAAATCATATTTTGAATGTAGTTGCTACGTTCTACTAAGAAGGGAGGATGAAACATGTAGAAGAATGCCAAGAAAGTTATTTCGTTGCACTTTCTTGAGCATTAACTTCTATGTGCTGGGTTGTACGTGCAAAGCAAAAAGCGCAACGGAACTACAACACTTCAATTATCACATTCTAAATAATCAGCACACTCAAGAAAAGAGCATTGTTTATGTACATGTAGTGTCTTTTCAAAACTGTCTCGCAATTTTTTTGTGATCAATGAAAAAAAAACGACGATAATCAAAATAACCTGGCCAGTCGATGATTTGCTCTGTTATTTTGTTTGTCTTCTAACGCATGTGTATGAGACAAAATAAATGTAATTTTGTCCATGCCAAAAATAAACTAAAAACCTCTGGGAAGTTTCTTTGCTTCGTCTTTGCGAGGATTTTTCCTGGTAGCCTGGAAGGGAGTTTGGTCCTGATCCTTGGAGGGGGGCCACTTTGGTTTCTTGAAGGGGGCTTTGGTGGGATTCGAGGATGGTTCTTCTTTCCCTTGTTGGGCAAATGGTGAAGTCTCACTTGGAGCTGTTATCCGACGCCATTTGGCGGAGGTTTTCTTCAACGGAGGTCTTCCTGAATTTTGGGCGGGATCTTTCGCCTCAGATTTTGCTGGTGTTTTGGCTTGACCTTCTGCTACAGTTCCTGTCTCATCCGAAGATGGTTCAGGCGGCCACTTTCGAAATGCTCTGCTCTGGTTTTTAGTTGGGGTCTTACCCTCATTTTTGACAAATTGTTTACCCCGATTACTTGCTGGTGTTTCACCTTGACCTTCGATTTTAGAATCATTTGGAGATGACTTGGGTGGCCACTTGGAGGAGGGTACTTTAGCCTGTATATTAGCGGGTGACATTTTTCCAGTGTCTTGAATGGACGTCTTATTTCCGTCATGGTCAAATGATTTAATTTCATCGACTTGAGATGTCTTAAGGGGCCATTTGGTGGATCCTCTGGCCTCATTTTTAACAACCCTACTATCTGGACCTTCAGCAAACTTGGTTTGATTCTCACCAGATGTTTTGTTGTCATCCGGATGTGATTTCGGGGGCCATTTGGAAGGTTTTGGCTGACCTTGAACTAAGCTTGCCCCTTCATCTACAGGTGATTCTGGTGGCCATTTAGAAAATGGTTTTCTCTTGCCTTTTGCTTGCAAGACTTGAGCTTGAGACTGACTGTCTGTTATAATTTCAGTGGGCGGCCATCTCGGATTTACTTGGCCTTGTCTTTCAGCTAATGCTGAAATCTGGGCACTTTTGGGCATTTCCTCTTCAAATGAACTCCTTCTTGGTGTTTCGAGTGGACTTGTAGTTTCAGATTTTATTGGATGCGAACCATGTGAGTCACACTGTACTCTTTCAACTGGCGTTGATTCTTGATCAGCCAGATGTTTCTCCATGGCATACACTTGACTTTGGGCTGCCATGACCGACTGCTCACTGGAGGGCTGGATTTGATCACTTGTCAAAGCTTGGACTGAACTTTGGATTTGGACAGGCTCTTGGGGTCTTGGCGGGTCTGGGGCGGGTATTCTGGTTGAGTGGAGGGCGGAGGCATGGGTCGGGTCTAAAGCGGAGACTTCCAGGTTCAGGGCCAAACTCCGGGCTGGGCTCTTTCTCGACGCGACCTTCCCATTTTCACGGCTCGCATGTTTGGCTTCGTCAGCATATGAAAACTTTTCTCCCACTTTACTGTCTGTGAACTCTTTTTCTGTTAAAAATTCGGATTATTAAAGTTTTTTTTATTTAGTGAGCATAATCAATTTAAAGCGACTTCCTTGTAACTACCGCCCCTGAATTAAATGAAAACACGGATCATTCATTTCATCAAGTACAAATATGTACGCACGATTGTGCACCACAATTCCCCATCTGCACACACACACACACACACACACACACACACACACTCACTCACGGACACACACACCATGGACGGACTAACAACTGACACACACTGCGGCACTTCCTAACACTCAGAAAAATGAAAGTAAAAAAGCTTCTTGCTTTGAGGCTGCAATGCGACCAAGTTGTGGTTTTAGGAAAGACTTTTTGTGGTATGAGATTAAATAGTGCGTAATTCGTTCCCCAGTTCATAAAACTCACTGTGAACAGTTTTTGTAGAAAATTCAAGTGAAACAATTACTGTCCGTACTGTTAACATTCGTGTCATGCTCAGTTTTTTAAAGTTACTTTTTAGTTTTTGTCTTAAGCACAAAAGTATCAAATGTAAATTTCCAAAAAACACTTCTTCAAACGAGAAAACTGAGCATCGGCTTTTTGCACTTGAAACACAAAATGCTAACAACTTACATGTGCACGTATTCAATTCGACACCAAGAAATACCGGGGAAAAAACAGAAACCAAGAGACCATGAGAGCCACTCAGTCATCAAACCCATGATCAGATGGCAGTAGTAAAGGCAGTATTAGAGAGAGATGAGTGGAATAAGAACCAAGTACCTTGTGCGTCGGCCAGGTCCTCGGTGGGTGATGGCGGAGGGGTCGGGACTACCTGCGGGGAGTCTCGTGCGTCAACCGGCATCCCATCTGCAAAAGGCACACGTCATGCAAACCGTAAGAAAATCACATTCACAAAAAATGTGACTAAAGGCAAAATAAAGTATGTATGTACACATAAATAAACCATTACTTGGCAAAACCAGTCAAGTGATTGGTTGATTTTTTGGAGGGGAAGAAGAAAAGCTCATTGAATGGTTCATTATTTTCGTTCAATGCACAGATAGTTCAGAGCAATAGCGCTGACACCACTCCTCATTTAAGTAAATTACGGCGACGGCTTGCTGGGTTCTAAACACGTCAGAACTACACACAGCATTAAATTGACTGAATTTCCAAACAAGGCCAAAAGCCAAAAATATATCAAACAGGTTTGGCAAGTCTTGTCTCTTTAATCCAAAGATGGTTATTCTTTCCCATCATTTTAGCCCTACAGGCTAGAAGCAGGCGAGTACAGGCAGTTCCAGTGTTTGGCATTTCAAAGGACAAAAGGAGGAAGAATAAAATGCGGATAATTCAGATATTCAGAGAGAATTGTAGACTTTGCATGCACTTGAGGTACGATGACTAATATCCTACTCCTAGTAATATGACATTCGCAACTTAATACACTGAACATTCACAGCCTAGTTAATATGAATGACAAGGTTAATAATAATAATAATGTAACAAAATAATGTATTCAAACAAAAACGTTAAAATATTTCAACAAGATCACTAAAACGTGGTGTCTTTTTATCTTTGGAGTTGTAGGATGAAAAACAACTTCTCCCCTCGGAGGAAGAAGTCATCGTGCAAATTGCGAAAATTGGAATTAGGTCGCCATGATTTTTTCCCCACAAACGAATTAACGTGATCCACAGGCTAAAACTGAAAAGGATAAAAGGGGCCAGATTCACAATAAGCGGTGACGGCGAGTTCAGCACAAGACAAGAAACACTACAAGGAAACAATGTATCTGTTTCAAATCAGATTCTTATGTCCTTAACAAGAAAAATCAATTCAATGACTTGAAATTGGAAATCGAGAAACAAGAGTTGCTGCACAAAAAGCAAGTGTATCAAGAAGCACTTTACAGTAGAAAAGATTCGCCAACTGCACCCACCCGAACCCCTTCACCCACAACACCTTTGTACATTTACACGAAAAATCTCTGTTGCTGCCATCGTAAGCATTTGGATCTATTGGAAGTAAAACGTATTTACTTCAAAAAATTATTTCCCGACACATTGGCCATCGAAACTGGTACCCAATACCGACCCCAAACCCCACAGTCCAAATTAATTGATCGACAAAAGTGTGAAGCGAAAGATGAACATTATTAGCCTGCGGTCACGTTTTAAATCGTACAGTTTCACAAGCTTAGACATATCTCTTCTGCTTTAATTACAATACTCCCAACTTTTTACAAGACCAAAAAACAAAAGACACCAGTACAGAGTGCATCACAGTTTTTCAGCAGTAGTGTCCGATAACGTAGATCAGTATAATACCGTATTTTAAAACAATTTTTATGCAATTGAGATCTTTTTCCTGACTTCCCGACATTTAACTACGTTTCCTAAATCTACAAACTACCCAAATTCCACTTTGCCTATTCGGCCACTACCGTTCCACCACAAGTAAATATGGATAAGAGTTTATGAACGACTTTTATCAGTAAGTCTATCACGTGATCAACACAGCAGTAGTATTGCTGCTTAAATGAGCGTAATTTCATTTCACTTTGAAAAAACTGAATGTTTCCAATAGAACAAAAATATAATTTGCAAAGCTCAGAAAGAAAGAGTAATGGTAACAATTTATGCAGTAACAATTTTTACGGTTCTGTTGCTACCAGTCTTATCTACTACAACGATTTAATGAAAAATGTGCAAACTAAAACAACTGATTGATAGTTTGATTAGTAATTAAGCTAACAATTTCATGCTGCTTATATTTTGTACATTACATTTCTGTTCGTAGTTTTATTAATTTATCAAAAAGATCTAAAACGCAGTTCATCATATTTCTAGTTTGAGTGTAACAGCCAAAACTCGGGGAGTTCACAAGGACACAATTTTCAACATTACTGTTTCAAGCGATTTTTATTTGTGTTGGAGATATCATGAAATGCGTTTTACAATATAAGCTTTTTAGTCAATTGGAGTGTCATGCTGTGAAAGAGATCAATTACAACACGGGCAAGATTCCTCAAAAGAACAGTTAGCTCTGAGAGAAAGCGTGAGCCAGAAAAGCAACTACTGTGCTAGTGGCACAATTACAAGAAATCCTATCACCAAATTTGAAAAGGATCATTTATAAATATTTACAGAGATTAAGTTCATTTGCATACCAAGCATAAAACTGCCAAGACAAAAAAATGTTTTAAAAAATCCGAGTCAAAAATACGAAATCAATTTTAATTTTGTTACATTGTGCCAATAGCTCACCAAAAATGAAACAAAATTAGTATCAGAACAAAACTGTTCACAGTGTCTCATGTCTGACCCAACTGGTGTGTTATTAAAATATAACCCCAGGCAAAATATTTCAGATGAAAAGATCAAGCTCTGGGGTCTTTGTACAGTAGCTGTCACATGGCGAAACCGAGCAGCAGAAGTATGCATGCAGTAAGAAAGAGAATGAGTAGAACATTTGACATGCCTAACGGACTATCGGCCACTCGCCGCAGCCAAGGCCGACTTTTAGTCGCTGGATGCCCTGGGTATGTCGCTTGCCTGGGTGATGCCACCTTTAGCGGTACCACTTTTTCCGGTACCATTTCCCCGCCCATACCACAAATATCAGCGTCGTCAAATCGAACAGTGCCGTGCTTGGGTTTGCCCGAAAGGCGCTGACGACGTGTGGTGACGTTATCGATATAATTGTTAGTAGTGACTTTGGAGAGACCGGTACCTTTAGGCCGCGCTTCGTCCTTAATGATCATCGAGTCCTCGCTCGATTCCGAAAGTCGTCGGTCGTCCATGCCGTGGACCTGAAAGCCCTCAACGGCCTCGATGAGTTCGCCAACCTCGGCGGGTTTATGTTCGCGTGATTCTTCACGGATTGGGGTCTCCTCAACTACAATGAGTTAGTAAGGCAGCCTTTGTAGCGATTAGAGAAAAGAGTGATAGAAATACGAAAGCATTATGTATGTTTTCTTGCCCGTGGTCGACTTGGTATCTGTTGGTAATTAATAAGATACAAGGTCAACGGCATGCAACTTTCTCCCAGAAGATGAATTTGAAATCGTTTACACATTGTTCTGATAATGAATTGAAAAGCGTAAACGATGGCTTCAGACAGATGCCAGAATTCAATGGTAAAACTTTCAGATTAATAAAGGTAGAATTACGTGGATGATTTGAAAGGCTTAAACTGCCTGTTCTCAGGACAAAAGTAATTGCATCCGTCTCAATTTTTCTTTGAAATTTCTGGACGTGATAGAAGACATACATAACGCGAGCACAGTAACTGTGGTGTTGACGAAAAATAAAGTTTGATTAATATCTCTACAACCTCTCAGTTTAATAATTAGTTATGCTATTTATAGAGGGTTAACATTAATTAGTAGGTTTATCGTAATATTTGGTAAAATTTTAATGTTTTATTAATTTCTATAAAATAGTTAAAATTTTACATTGATTAAAAATCGTAAAATTGTAGTGCGTTTAAAAGATCACAACAAATAGTAAAATATAAAATAACAACATAAATATTTGATAAACTACGTGGAACACATCTGTCAACACTAATGCAATGCACATCTAATACTACACTACATACTGGATTATTCGTTAAATTAATAAAAACGAAAACATCAATATTGTTAGTACATAGTGTTAAAACAGGTACTGTTAAATATCGTCTTTGCATCTCTATAATTCCATGGGATCTATGGTATCAATTTAGGTTGTGATCAAATTCATTCTGAAAATGGTCAAAACTAATAATCGCAAAACAAACTCGGTGCAAAACTAAACAAAACGCACAAAAACTAATGACGAAAAAATACATGAAAATGTTAAGTATCTGGAATGCAGAACTTCTATTTTAAATGTTGGATTCCTTCCCAGCCTTCATGCAATGCTGTGAGTAACGAATTCTTTTCCTTAGGTCAATTAGTGCTCCTAGTAGTCAACTAGCAGGGGGTGCTACTTGGAACATCTAACCGTAAACGGTACAACATCTAGACACAAAAAGGTGAGGATGCCGCCATGGTGCCTTACGGTAATCTAGTGACGTGGGTGACGCCACTACCAATGTCACGACGCAAGGTCAAAAAACACTTCAGACCTTCGCACAAATACCGGCCAAAGGTCTTACCGACCATGCGTCTTGGTGACAGGGATCACATCTAACCTGGCTCTGGCTCATATTCTTCGACTTCATCAACAACAGGCTTGATATCATCTTCGTGTGCCTGTTCTTGAAGCTGCCTGGTTAGCTCTTCGTAAGCCTCTTCCTTTTCTCTCTGCGCCTGTAGTTGCTCCTCCTCCGTTTGTTCTTTGACGACGCCATGACGGTCATCCACTTCCGCCACTATGACGTCATCCGGCACGAAAGTTTCCTCCGCCTTTGCAGGTGGCTCTTCCTCTACTTCGCAAATAACATCGACCGATTCTTCAATACGTTGCTCTGTATTTCGGGATTTTCAGTTTCCGGACATAAGTTCCCATGTTTTTGGGGGATTTTTTGAAGTGCAGCAATAATGGTTTGCAAAATCAAAGAGAAAAGGGAGAAATGCCAAACTGGATTAATGTTATAAAATACTGCGTAAACCCGGCAGTCAAGATTGAAACAATTGGTTATTTAAGCAAACACCAGCGTAAATAAATCGACATTGTCCCAAGTATGAACTTGAGCCGTGCCACACATTCACGCACTCATTCTCTCACTCTTCACCTCCCTTCTTTTCTTTTCTTTTTCTCTTCCTTTTTTTCTCTATCATCGATAAGTTTGAACGGCTTCCAACTTACTGTTGGACAAAGGACTTCAATCAGCTCCAACAAGTTGTGGTTCACAGTCCATTTGCGTACATTCCCTTTGTGGATTTAATTTGAAAGTTGTACAAAACTTCGGTTCTGGTTCATTTACACACATTTCTCACAGCATTTGTCTGCTGAACTTTGTTAATACGTTCAGATTTGTGAGAAAACTTCTGCCACCTAAGGCCCATGAACGTCATAAATACCTTTGTTTACTACAATACAATTGGTGCTCACTCATGCATGCATGACTGATTCCCAATAGAAGCTACACCTAAAGCTAGACATCAAATATCATGGATGTATTACCACAATACATTACGATTTCAAAATTCAAAATGAAAAGGGAATATACACAGTACATCTAATACATAGATGTGCACTTGATTTCTCCACACATGGGTTGTCTCTGAAACATACGAGATACACTTTAAGGTACTCACCGACACGCTTGACTGATCCAGTTTCACTCCCGGAGTCACCGGCTGATTCAGACTCCTTAAATTAGAACAAAGTATTTGCAATATAAGGTTCTATGTACAATGGTAATGCGAAGAGTTTTTACACTGAACAAGAAAGATATACAAGCAATAGTATTATTTCATGTTTACTGAAATGAACTGCTTTAGTTTTAGTGTCTCAAAACATGGCCGATTTCAAAAATAACCGTGCACTGTAGAACATTTCTAACCAGTCATAATTACAAACTAGATTCATCTAATGCTACTGAAGGATAAACTGAAAAGTTAGCGCTCAAAACTGATGAATAAGTTTTCAAACTGAAGAATTTCACTTGGCAGCTAAGTTTGGAACTACTACTTTGCCTTTTATTTTCCAAACCAAAGTATAAGCAAACAGAAATCGACACTGACCATCAAATTCTAATAGCTACAATCTATTTACGTTAAGCCTTCTTGTGAAAGCTACTTTTTTCTATTCACCCCATTACACACAAATTTATTGTTAAATTCTGATCCGAATACTTCTTATGTTCTACAGTACAGTGTTGAAGCTCATGCATAGTTATCACATTTTGTAGATAATTGACTTTTTTGACAAACAATTTCAATGCAATAATGCAGAAGAGCTTGCAAATTTTATGAAAAATTTTAACAGTTTACTGGAAAATATACTTAAGAGTAGGATTTTAAATCAAATAAAAGACGATAAGACAACGAATAATCAATTATGACAAACGCTCATGTGAAATAGTAAAGTAATTAAAACAGATATGATCGACAATTCCAAACATAAAATTTTCTCTTACGAGTTATCCAACTTGTCAACCTTTAATTTCAAAACACCCACTCGGTGCAAAACAAAAGGAGCTCTATGTCCGTGCCCGTTGAAAATACGAGAACGAATAAACTGACATTTTTGAAGGGGGATGTGGAATTATTTTTATTTCTGATTTTTTTAGATAAGCTGACAGTGTTGAATAAACTCTTAACTCAGTGGCGAATGTTACGAAATGGGTTTTTTATTCTCCACCTCTCTCACCTCATGGAAATCTTTTTCGGTCTGAACAATGCGAAAATAAAACATGCCAAACAGGACGCAAGTTATACTTTGTTTTTGCTAAAAGAGTGTTATTATTTATCGTTTACAAGATTAACTGCCATTAAGAAAAAATTGGTGATCTATTTTTGCCATTCAATATAATCTTATCTACACTTCTTCAAAGTATTGCTCATCTTAATATTTATAAAATTTGTAACAACAGAAAGTATTGTTAAAAACAATTGGAACAAATTTAACTTCTACCCCAGCATAACTAAACTGTATGACATTAAATCATACTTTCAAAGATAAATATCTTGTTATTGCGAAATAAGGTAAATCTAAGAACAATTGAGAACTACCCAACGAGATTAAGAATTATTTGCCAAAATTGTCTCATTTTCTACATTTCAAGCTATGGCAGTGACATGCACCATGCAAGTTATCTTCCAAGCTAGTGGCGACAAAGTACCAACATATCTGTCTTTTATTTTGGAAACAGGTTAGTCAGTTTTAAGCTCCGTCTTCATTACTAATAAACGGTGTAACTAAAGCTGCCCTGTAAACCCTCAATGGTCACACGAGACGCAATAATGTTAAATTAAAATGTACTGTGCACCCCTTCGACAATTTTAATGGACTTTTACTAACAATTTACATATGTGATATGTTGTCACTGGTTTTTCTCTATTTCTTGTGATTAAAATGACCTTTAATTGTAATATAATAATAAGAAAAGAGATAAATTTACAACAGCTTCACAACACCGAAAACTAAGGGTAAGCGTTGGTGAAAAGACGCACCTTCATAATGTCTTGTTCATCATAGGAGACGTCCAGCGACACACCGCGCGGTAACGTCGAGTCACGTGACGGACCTAGTTCCTCCTTGAAGGCATCAAAACCTGCAGAAATTAAAACAGTACAAAATGTTAAACAATGCCGACGAAAATAACTATTTCCCATTACTTCAATTTATTATTCTGTTTCGTTTCTATCTTCTTTTTATGATAACATATCAGCTGTTCATCAGTTTTCCACACAGCCAAGTGACAAAAATTAACCAACAAATGATTACTTATAGATGAATAAATTCAATATAAGAAGCCAAGTCCTCACACAGTTTAGCTACAACATCTGGACACGAAATAAATTATAGTTAACATCTGCTTTGCTGTCTGTTACAGTATCAGTGGCGGATCGAGGCAATTTAAAATTTCTGGGATGGAGGGGTGGGGAGGAGATGGGGGGGTTAGTTAACGTCTTGCCGTTTATCAATCCGCCACTTACAACACAATTATTATTCCCGAGGAAAGCCAACATCAACATTAGTTGCGATAGTTCTGTGATATGTAGCTCCGAGTACTAGTAATTGAAACATTGACACCCTTTGTTAACAAACATGCTTCTAAAAGATCACTGTCAGGGTTCCCACTTTTTTCCTCTCAAGAAATTCCCTGACTTTTCCAGTACTTCTGACATTTTTCCCTGACTTTTTTC
>JBCAUG010014412.1:0-10983 GCA_038406175.1 Haplosyllis leylae
ATTGGTTCCAACATTGGTTCCACCCCCAGAGGTTTTTGGCCGATATCTTCCCTTCCAGGGGGAGTTGGGGGCTGAAATTTTTACTGCTCTGTGCATTATTATTATTATTATTATTATTATTCATTAACAAACAGTTTTCTGTCCATTAAATCTTACTTCACTCATGTGTGATTCTGTTCACAGGGGGGGGGGAAGGTCCTACCGGATGAGGCCGTACCTTGACCAGGTGACCCTACCCTCCCCCACCCTATCCCCTCTCAGCTGGGTCTAGTTTAGCATGGTAAGGATGGAGGGGGGGGGGGGAGTGATCGGTATTGTAAATTGGAGGCTGTCTTGTTTGCACATTATATACCTTGATCTTCCGCTTCATGATCTCGGCGCAGGAAATCGCTTTACTCACAGCGGGTCCCGAGGAATTCCATGTCAGCTGCTTGATCTCAGGCTCCTGTAAACAAAAACATCCCTATTTGAGGTACCATTTCACTGCGCAGTAATACTACTGTACAAGACTGAGATTGCTACCAGTATTGCATTGCGAGTGAATTGTTCATTGGTTTCTAGCCTAGCGGCGAACCTGTGAGGTCTCTTAAGGCACTCCACATTCATCCAAGGTTGAGGTGGAGTTTTCTGCCAGGGGTGTGCTCGTCTCAGTGAATTTGAACTCGTTGTAAACGAACTCGTTGCAAGCGGAATCCAGTGTCTATATTACTACTGGTGTGCTCGTCTCAGTGAATTTGATCGTTTAAACACAAGAAGGTCTGCATGCTTCCATTCTAATGCTATCAGAACATCAATCAGGACGTTCATGATACACTGGGTCCCGCTTATAACGAGCAGTTACATTCACAGAATTCAGCTCGTTGTAAACGGTACTCGTTATAACCGGACTTCTGTAACATTGGTGTCAATGACAGGAATTTCCACACAAGAAAAAAATCTGCTCGTTGTAGGTGGGTGCTCGTTGTAAACGAACTCTTTGTAACCGAACTCATTGTAACCAAACTCGTTGCAAGTGGAACCCAGTGTCTATATTACTACTGGTGTGCTCGTCTCAGTGAATTTGATCGTTTTAACACAAGAAGGTCTGCATGCTTCCATTCTATTGCTATCAAAACATCAATCAGGACGTTCATGATAAATCCAAAGGAGCACATCCCGGGGCTCAAGTGAAAAATTTGTGAACTGCATTCCATATTATCTGGCAGTAATTCTTGTAGCATACAAATGAGCAAAGCAGGTGTGACACTCACAGATGAACCTCAGGATCACCGCACGTAAGTCTGTGAGCTAAGATGCTCGCAAGAGAAGAAAACATTTTCGATGCTCTGGGATCCTACCTTAATTTTCTTCATGGCGTACCCCATGACGTTACGTATCTTCGTTCCGTCTTTCACGATCATGTGGACGGCATTCTGGTCGGTGGCGACACCTTGCGGTGTAGTCTCCTCCACAACACGAGACTCGCCCTTGACGTAATGATCCATTGAATTCCAGGCACAATGCCCGACACTGAAGTCTGCAGCAAGACCAGAGAACTTAAGGTCTGTTTACACCTGAAATCGGAATAAATAATACACATGATATGGATGTATTCAGCTGCCATTATGGCCTCCTGGAGGTCGGCAGGTGTCGCACAAGAGATGAATCCGAGGAATTCGTCAAAGCGCAGGTGAGGAAGCACACAAATGAAGGGATCTACCCTGGCTTTGAAATGTAGGGGAGACGTCACCGGAAGTTCCAAAACAGGGGTATCCGTGGGCCACAAAAAGGACTTATGTCCTCCAAATAGAAAACGCACACTGTTCCTAACAATTCCGTGATCTGCATGTCATAACATGGGATTACCTTGCCGACACACAAACCTGCCGCTACAGTACATGTCGTTGGTCACTGCACGCCGACTGTAACTGGCTTACTAGCACTGTCATATCAGAAAATATTCGCGTTAAAGAACGTAATGGACAAAAAAAAAACTTACCGGACACCCACAGTACATTCCCTTTGGGGTACTGTTTCCCCCGATGATTACGCGGGTAGTTTTTACGCACAGTTAGACCAATTTTACGGATATAACTTCCCGCCAGATTTCATGAATGGAAACCAATTCAAGGTTCTGAAAGTTTTTTCAATCCGATGACTTTGAAGGTTAAGCGGTTACGATGAAGGATCCTCAGGGCATCAAAGCCAAGTTCCAGCCAATTGGCAAGCATTCCTAAGCTGTGAAAGGCTGCCTTATCTGTGTATTGCTGGATACTTTCCTTTACCGGCCGCGTACGCAATACGACTGGAAGGTACTGTTTTCACAGGTGTCTGTCTGTTCACAGGGGGGAGGAGGGGGTACCCCAGCCAGGGATGGGGTACCCCCCTTCCCCTACCCCCCCCCCTCCACAACCCTCTGGATAAGCCAGCAGAGCGAGCACTTTTTACGCAGTGAGCGGCAGGTTTGTATGTTCACGCAGGACTTTTCTTGTATTGTTGTTGGTTTTTCGTGAAGAACTCAAGTTTGTTATATTTTGTATCTTTATTTATCTTAGCGTTTAATTAATATCTTACATGTAATCAAAGTCATTCATTTACGACTATATCTTGGGTGATGTTCTGTTGAAACACTATTGAAATGAAGTGGCGAATCTGGATCCTTCACAGCAGAGGTTGAGGTTGAGATTTCTGACAGAGGTTCATCCCGAAAACATATTACACAGTCAAACTGAGCATGTTTTTGACTGTTTGTAAATACTTATGTTTTAAAAACATGCTCGATTTGACTGTCTAATATATTTTAACCCGGGGCAATGAAAACATATCGACAGTCAAATTGAGTATGTTTTTGGAATTTTACAAATGAAAACATACTCGATTTAACTGTCGAGTATTTTTTTTTCGCCGACCTCAGCCGGTTCGTAAAATGCCTTTTTATGACCCATGTGCCTATTTCACCCAAATAGTGAAGACTGGATGAACTTTTTTACGCAAAATCTTTTCGAACACAAGTAACGAACGAAAACCAACTCCTTACCGATATTCAATTATATTGTATTAGAATAAAAAGAATTTAGGTTTAAATGGGTCTGCCACACATTCAATTGATAATCGCTGTGTTTTTCACTACGCGTGACAGACATTCAGGACTTCCCGTAGTAAGCCGCCTAGTGAGGTTGGGGGTGGTTGTCCAGTGAGCTCTACATTTTAACCGAAATTTGCTGAAAACCCCTCGAATGTTCAGATAACTGTGGAGAGAGGTTCTCCTGTTTGTGAATTAGACAAAACCCTCTTTTCACGGTTATTTGGCCCCTTGAACGTAAAAGAAAGGTGTGTCCTGATAGCCTCCGTTCCAGTTTCCAGCCTCAGTTTCAGTTCTAGGACACTATTCGGGCCTAAATTAGCAGTGTCCTGGCAGGGGACACCGTTTGCACGTAAATTAACAGTGTCCTGGGATGTTCATGGGACACTGTTAATTTAGGCCTGAACAACTTGTCCTAGAACTGAAACTGAGGCTGGGAACTAAAACGGAAACGGAGGCCAATCGAAAACACAAAGAGAGGAGGTCGTCCCCAAGGTGCCTCGGTAAACTGGTAAACTCTCAGAAAGGAATCTTGCCGGAATGTATGTGCAGCTTTGTTAAAACGTCTCAGAAAACGACGCGACAAGCTGGAGTCGTTATAAACGTGCACAAGTGTCACGACGTCACGTGTTATGACGTCACGTGTCATCATCGCAAATCATCACCTTGAACATCACATGTAGAAAGTTAAGGAGGTATGCAACAATTAGTTGCCGTAAAACGGTTTTTGCAGCATTGCGGTGGCATTTTCCATCACAATAATGTTATTTGATTGACAAATTGCTTTGAAAGTCTATAGCAGAAAATTTTGGTTGGTGACATGTACTTTTTTCAATACAATTTTTATCCACATACAAGTGCAAATAATTATGGAAAGTTACAGAAAAATGGCATTACTATTTGGTGGTCTGACAGGTGATTCATGTTAAATTCTATAGTATTTTCTATGTATCTAAGCCAATCACATTTGTGGCAAAATATCCCAAAATACGTCAGTGACCCCACTTGAAAATTTATCCAGAGGCTGTTTGTAAACAACAAAATATAAAAGTGCTATGAAATTCCAATTACTTTGAATTAATTGTTACATACCTCCTTAAACAAGTTCGCAATAATAAATTTAACTGCAGCCTGTCCTAAATATACAACTGAAAAAAATTGATTCACTCATGGATTGTATTTTCCCATTTGAACGTGTTCAATGAATGTATGAAGTGGTGCCCCCTATGAAGAGCTTCTATGCGAGGTTTTGTATGAAGTGGCACCCCCTATAAAGAGGCTCTGTATGAAGTGGTACCCCTATGAGGAGGTTGTGTGTGAAATGGTGTCCATATCAGGAGGTTATGTATGAACTGGCGCCCCCTATGAGGAGGTTCGGGTTGCGAATATCGGCAGTCCTCGGATGTAGTCGTCGAGCTTCACTTTGAAGAGGTCGCTGGTGATGGGTTCTCCGAGTTTACACAGCGGGTTCTTCACCACGTACTCCACGTAAATCTGAAAACAATAGTAAAAGTGCTTGTAGTTTGTTTACATTAGGCTAAATTCAATGGACGTAAGCTCCTCCAGGTACAGACAGACAGATAGATGTACTTACATTGCTGTAGATCTGGTGGAGATAATCTCTGCAGTTGCCCTCCTCCAGGTACAGACAGACAGATAGATGTACTTACATTGCTGTAGATCTGGTGGAGATAATCTCTGCAGTTCCCCTCCTCCAGGTCTGTGTTGAGGATGAACTTCATTCCACTGGGCGTCTCGTAGAAGTGCAGTTTGTACTTATTCGTCTTGAAGTTGAGGAATCCATCTTTTCTGAGTCTGAGTTAAGGTTTTGCGTTTCTGTTTGGATTTACTAGTTCACTACCTATTTCAGATTACTCAAATGTGAACCTTCCAGAAATCTCTAGCCAAATACCTGCTCTACATGATCATCCATTCTCACTAACCGATATCAACATCGATCTCACACAACTGCACAAGGTTCTAGACCCATTCTACCCGTCAAAGTCACGGTCACCACGACGCAATGCTAACCCTACTGCGACGGTGACTTTGACGTGCTGCTTAACGATTAGTGTAAACAGACCTTTGGCACAGTTTTTATTCAGGATCACCACAATCAACACAACTTCTCTGTCTGCAACGTTCACATATCTGTGGCCTCTCAGAGCAGATAGGACATATTACAACAATTAAACTGTTAGTTTGAATTGAGACAAATGCGACGTTTCTCTGATTCAAGTTTCTGTATTTTCGTCATTATACATTCGAGATTAGCAATCATGCTTCATAGATCTGTACATAAAACGATCTGTTCACAACGTTGACGACCCTTTTAACATGGGTAATGAATTCGGAGTGTTCGCACATGATTTTTAGAATTACATTCTTCACATTTACATGATGCTTTAAAGATGGAAAAAAAAAACGTCACATTTGAATAGTTACGGACTTTAAAAACCACGTGTTTAATGTTAAGTATGAACAGGGTATGAATATTCAGATATTAATGCACCATACCAACCCACCCACCACATATACATGTCAATACTCATTATTATTTCATCATTCATTCTTGTTTAAATAGCTCCATGCTTTCTGACTAGTTTACATGACCTATTTTAAGAAGAACTGCGACCTATTTGAGGGTTTAAGAAGAACGCCTTTAACACAAGTACCATGATGAATCACCTGGATATATTTATGGTAAAAAAGACTGAATTTACGAAACGTATCAAATACTGTACTAGTTTAAAGTTTCACATCGTAACAAAAGGCACTTAACAATGATCACTTGAACAGTGTTTTCATTCATACACGAGGAGGAGCCACCTTCTCCCAGATTAATTCCCTGGGGAATATTGTTCCTTTTCTTGTCTTGCCTCTTTTCAAGGAAAAATATGGTGGTTGGTTATAGTCGTTGCAAGACCTTTGGAGTGACAAGAAATATTCTGGATCTCAAGTATTCAAAAAAACCCAGCAAAACCCCTTTTACCTTTTTTGGGAAATCGGTCCTACAAGGCAGGTGGCCTTACAATACAGTAGCTTAGTAAGTCAGGTTCTACTGCACACAGTTCGTATTTTCAGAACGACTCTTCAGGGAAGATTTGTGCACACTTTGCAAAAGCTTCAAAAATTTCAATAGAGAAAGTCGTTCATAACATGAATTATGGTGCATTCACACTTACCAACACCTAGACAGAGACCAAAACCGATAAAGTGTTCTCAGAACCCAGTGAGTATTAGAGCTGGTATCCGTACAGTATGAACACATCCACACAAATCTACACAAGCCACTTTTATCGGTCTCGCTCAGTGTGAACGGTGTACACCGTTAATACTGGAGAATAATGGTGAATTTGTAACGAATGTTCACCGAATAAAGTAAGAAAACTTAAATGCTGTCAAGTACAAAGGTAGAACCTCCACTGGGCGGTCACCTGCGATATTGAACCATTATCCCACAGGAGGAAAGTTCCATTGTGCTTTGGAATGAATTGTCACGAGCCATGCTTCTTGCAATTTCTGTGACTGAAGACTTCTTATCCAATTCGATTTCTCGTTTGCTATGCGAGGTAAAATACGTGTGCAACTTAACTATTACTTCTTAAATGGTGTATTGAAAAAAAACTACCGACAGTATTGTCCGCCCTAATAATCGCATGTCTGATGTACTGAGAATACACCAACTGTAGATAAACAATTCCCCTCCTGTGTGAAGTAGAACTAGTCAAGTTTGAATTCCGTGGCTTCCAACAGCTCCTGTTTGTGGATGAAATAGTGTTCGAACCTGACCATCGCGTAGTCAAGGTAACCAAACTTAATGTCTGAGATCTGAGACTGAACCAGCGCCCACATCCCCCAGAAGAAATGTGACATTAGTCTCAGGGCATCCACCTCCAGCATCAAATCCTTCACTTCCGCTTCAAAGTCTTTGTCTCCAAGGTTACAGGAGTCACTTCCGCCGGAAGTGCTGGAATAATGGTAGGCCTGCAAGTATCTGGTGCAGAACGCTCTCTGCTGGTCTTTGTTTGGATAGTCCTCTAATATCGCCTGGAAGTAAGGTGGTTTGTCCACGTGGTACTCGTACATCCACTCGACGAAGTGGTTTGCGATGTCGTATCCTCTGTAGTTGTAGCTCGCGTACTCGAAGTCTATGGGTACGAGCGTCCAACCCTCGGGTGAGGTGGGAGACTCCTTGTACAGGATGTTACCTGAAACACGAAGAAAACATTCAATGAAGAAGTATGTCCTGTGTTATTTCTGTTTATTTTTGACAATCACATTAGCTGCGTTTTACAATCCTGGTTCTACCCGCTGATTACCCAGAATTCACTTGCTCATTGCTAATTAACCCTTCATTGCGCATGCTTACCTTCTTGGAGGTCATTGTGGCAGAAGACGACGGGGGAGTCAACTTGCGCGAGGATCTTCTTCAGACTCTCGAACTCTGATGCGAGATTGTACGAGAACACCTTCTGCAGCTTCTCCTGCGTCCCTTTATCCTTGACGGACGACAGCGATAGGTTGTTCAACCCGTCGTCCAGGTAACGGGTTGTTGTCTCTATCACCCATCTGGGTTTCTTGACCAATGGCATCCTGAGGCGATGAAAGCCGCCCATGATCTCAGCTGTTGCCAAGGAGATGGATTTCCTGTGGAGATCTTTAGCAAACAGAGTGTGCGACTTAACGTACTCTTCTACGCGGCCACCTGTAAATAACGGCCATCTATTAATAACGGACATTTTAAGGCTTGTTTACACGTGATGTTTGCGTCTGCGGCTACGTCAACGTTTGCGTCAAGTTTTGCACTGAGTCAATGGTGACGCAAACGCACATGCAGACAATGGGTCGGAACCCATTCCCTGTGTTTTCCATTAGCACAATGTTAAAGTTTTGACGCAGACGCAAACGTTACCTGTAAACAGAGCTTTAAACACATGTATGTCCAAGCGCATAATTTTTCGAAGATGAAATCGTTTTTAATTTCATCACAAAACCATATTTTAACCTAAAGACGTCAAACCTGTGAATATGCCGTAGAGTTTGGGTCCGAGTTTCTTCTCGGCGAGGAGTCCGGATATCACGGAATCCGTAACGACTGTCTCCGGGTTCTCGTACAGGATCTGTCCGTAAATCCGTAACAGCACCTCCCGCGGCTCCTCCGGCTCTGTGTGGACCTGAACGTAAAACATTAACTACCACTGATGAGCAAAAATACAGCGTAGTTACATGTGCAGTAAAACATATCGGTAATGGTTCAATCACACTGGCATACTCCGGGACCAGAACCAACACCGGAACCAGCACAATAGGAAACAACGGGTCCCGGTCCCGGTTGTCAAAGTACGGTTGAGTTCCCTACCTGTTCTGCGAGCGAGCACTTGTAGATCTCGTTGGAGAGTCCGCCCTTGACGCGATCGACCACCAGCTGATGCCGGGTGATTCCCGCCCACGAGCCGCCCATGAACTCTGCGCACAGCCGGGCGGCCTTCACCGTCATCTCCTCCGTCACCTCATGCGTCGCCATCCTAATCCTTAATCCTAGTCCTAATCCAAGTCTCGTGGAAAAGTGTTCTCAATGGATCAGTCCTGAAGGTCTTCAATGCAGCCTTAGTTCTTATCCTAATCCAATCCTGATCCTAAATCACAATTCTGAACTGATCCAAGTCTCAAGCCTTGGGGAAAATTGTTTTAAATTTATGAATCCGAATTTTACTTGATCCAGTGCCGATCCTTTCCCTAAGAAGTTGAGCTATCGTAGAATAGGTTGTGTTTTTGGAAGCCGTAGCCGTTGATTTGTCGTAGACTGCTAGAGATGCGTTGATGACGTTTTGATTTTGGACGTTAGATGTTTTGTCGTTTCTGTTTCTGACCGTGTGAGATTCTGAGAAGTTCTGCGCCACACAGCTCGAGGTACGAGTCTTTAACGTGTTGGTTTCACCTCAAACGATGCTCAGAATTATTTACTTGTAAAAGATCTGCAGCGCTCACACTCCCGATTCTCAGTAATGTTTGTTTATATTTCCCGAGAACTTGCGCTGTGTTACAGGATCCAAGAAGTTATTCCTCCACTGATGTTTTCACTTGCTTTCTCTTGAGTGTGAGTGTACGAGTTTTTCTCAGCAGTAATCTAAAATAAACGACTCTGAATTCTCTGATTCCACAGCTACATTGTCATTGTGACAGTGACTCTATCAAAGCCTTTGTTATCCTTGAACCTTTGTACCTCTCGATTTACTTAGATTTTTACACCCTTTATCTGTAGATTATCTCAGGACGCAAATCCTCTTGATCTGGTTGTTATTTTACACTTTATCTCCCACTGACTTCATTTGTTTGATTGAAGTGCAGAAATCCAAGGGCGTGTGTACCTACACGTGTACAATTGTACTACCAGCCAATCAGCTAAGAGGATAATAGGGATCTGACCAATCAGAATGATTCACAGAAACCGGATGTAAACAATGAAGCAACATGTGACTGGGAAACAAATCATGTGACTGACAAAACTAACACAAATATCTGAAAGGACATTTTGTACAAATATCATAAACCGAAGAACAATAGAGCAATCTGCAAAACTATGAAGTGTCTCATACTTACAGTCACAAGCCTGAGAAGGCAAAGCTTTGTAAATGTATGTCGACTGCGTTTTTCAGTTGCGAGAGCTTAAAAATCAATTTCTATCGACATTTTGCAGCAGAAATACAGACACACGCCATAAAATACTTTCACTGTCTGTAATCTTTTTAACAATGTATCGATTGTTTTGAGGCCACTGCTTTGTGAAACTTAATCTTGTCGGAGTCCCTACCGACCAAGGTCAAGGCCGATGCATGACCTTGTATATAATGCATGCCCCAGCCGACCAGCGGGCACTTCAGTAAATCTACCCGAGCTATGTACAACTTGATCCCCTGTAATAAACCAGCATTCACGCCCTACCAACACCGTGTCTTGTCTTTATGACCCCACGACAAATCTTAATGATTCCTTGTTTATCGAACCAAAACCTAAGAGCCTCGAGTACTTGACCAAACGGTCGGCATGTTACCTAACAGATATGTAGCAACACTACTTTGTGCAACTTTTTCAATTCCACAGCACCTGGACTCTTATTTTCTATACCGGGTCCTGCTTACAACGAGTAAGAAGATTAGTCGATGTAATGGCGCGTTCACACTGCACGGAACCGGGACAGGGGCAGGGACCGGGAAAAATGGGTTTGTATGTATTATGCAGAACTTCATACTGCACTAGGACCTGAAATGGGACCAGAGCCATTGTCTCCTATTGTGCCAGTCCCGTTCCTTGTCCCGGTTCCGTGCAGTGTGAACGCGCCATAACCGAATTCGTTAAAGCAGGGCCTGTAGAGTTCTCTGCTGCTACTATTTGTACTTTTACAAAACGGGTTGTAACTCGCCAAAGCGCGACCCACCACTGATGATATCCGCTACTAGTAGCACTACTACCCGCAATAGGGAATAGGCGATCACTGTTACATTAAGGGCAGTAGATTTCGTGGCCTAAAACAAGTATTATCCCAAGTACAAGTGCGTGCTTATCTGCTGAAGAGGACACGTAACGTAACAATCGCTTTGACCTTCGCTTTATCAGTAGATAACATCTCATGACTCTATTAACAATCAATGTAAGTTGTTCCTTTACAACTGCCATTAGACAATGATGATCATGCACTTCATCAAGGTCCAAAAACAGAAGTATCATTGACCCTGTACAAACGTCGAGCATCAATGGTCCCAGAAAAAGTGCTACGACAGCCGCCACTACCAGCGTCAGAAATAACAAGAAAGTCCTCCTGCGTGAACGCAAGAGGCATACCGACCGCGTCGTAGCAAATCCCGGGGGGGGGGGGTAGTCAGTCCCAGCCGGGGGGTACTCAGGTCTGGTCCCTTGTCTGG
>JBCAUG010014423.1:0-10983 GCA_038406175.1 Haplosyllis leylae
ATATATAAGAAATTTTATCATTACAAAGGTATGATTGCTGTGGTGAAGGCTAATGGAATGGGACACGGTGCCATTATACCATCCAGGCATCTCAAAAACATAGGAGTGGAGCGCTTGGCTGTTGCAACAGTAGAAGAGGGAAAAGAACTCAGGGAAGCAAACATTGGTGGCCCAATCCATCTCTTAGGTATACATTAACAAATTGATATCACACAGAAACATGCCAACTTAGGAGAAAACGACGACACCGCTGACGATAGTGATAACGTGTGTTTTACGATTACAGTACTTTCAGCGAAATTAATAGCTCATTTTTGGGGTAACTGTCTTTGAAATTTTGAATCAAAATATAATACCAGATTTTATTGCAGGAAATGTCCAGCATTATGAAATAATTGACTGCTTAAAACATAGCCTCATTCCAACTGTGGTGGATAAAGAAGCAATTCTAGAGATGTCAAATGCCATTAAATCCATTGAAAACAAACGTTATGAAAACGGAGAATTTCAAGTTGGGTTAGTCGATATCAAAGTGGACACTGGGATGTCAAGGAATGGGTGTCAAGCTCGCGAATTGCCGGGTCTTGTAACGGTACGCAATCGGTCTAAGTATCAAATTCAGGACAAAAATAAAAATTCCCCTTTTTGAAGTTCTTGTCGAAAGTCTGTGTAATATTTTGCCTACTATATTTAGTTTTGTAAAGAATGTGACGTTCAGGTGGACGGTATATTCACACATCTAGCATGCTGGGATACACCCGACTTTAATAAGAAACAAATGGATTTGTTCTATGATGTCATAAAACCATACAGGTATTATTTTCGCAAGTTCCGAAAAAACACTTTAATTTTAATGATATTCCAAAGTTCTGTTCAAAATAATTATGATATATCAATTGGATAAGCGCCTGTTTGTTTTTAAAATATTTTTAGTTCAGTAATCCAAGAACTTTAGAAATTTTACATCTTTGATTTTTCATTTTAACCTCATATATACGATCTCTAAGTCATTGATTTATTTCCGATGCAAGTTGGGAATTTTATTCAACAATTCTGTTCTGTCTTTATTTCACTAGAAATAGCGGTATACTTTTTCACGCATCAAACTCAGGAGGTAGCATGGTGGAAAGTGGATCTGATCTGGATTTTATCCGGCCAGGAATTTCTATCTTTGGGGCTCCACCCAGTAAATATGCATGTCACGTTAAAGTTCAAGTCTACGCAGTAGAAATCTTGATTCATACAAAGTCACTTGAATCGCCAAGACAAAGAATATAGATCTCTGTTCATTCCAAGTACCAATTAATTCACCAAAGAGTCACGTTCCGTGTGTTAACAGAGCTGATTGTAATATTGCTCAGTTGTCAGAAGACAGAATTTCAATGTAATTGTTGGATTGAACACTGACTGTCAAATATTTTAAAGCATTTCAAGTTGAGAACAGAATTTATATTCACACCTTGAAAATATTTGTGAAATTCCCATTTAGCTTGGTTGAAATATGTTATGGAAAATATGAATATCGTTTGTACTTTGTTGTTGATAATTCTTTTTTTTTCCTTTAAGGCAATAACAAAGAAATAATGCAAACTCTGGGATTTAAACCAACGATGACAATCCGAGGTACGCCAACCCTTGTAAAACATTTACCTGCTGGAAGGAAAGTAAGTTTTTACAAATATTGTTTCCCTCTTCAGGAAGCATCAGAGAATGTGTATGGTTCAGATATTTTGGTTTGTCACACTATTTCCCTTGTTCTCAAGTGATGTCTTTTAAATACAACAAAACAGGATGCCTCATAATAATCTTTTATTTTAAGAAGCTATGTGAGTTTTTCACGATACACGTTTCTGTCAGATTATCTGACAGATCTAAAGTTACACAGAACAAAATAAATTTTGTCAAAAATTGACCAAGTGGGGTTTGAACCCACAACCTCTGGATCATCACTCCAATCCTCTGCCAACTGAGCTGAGTCACTATTTAGTTGTCTGTGTGAATCATTAAGGCCTTAATAAAGTCATGCTCTATTGATTCTAGAAATGAAGAAAGTCCAACATGTGAAGTGGTGCATATCCTGCCCAACAGATTCCTGCCTAGCTCAGTTGGTAGAGCATTAGAGTGATGATCAGGAGGTCATGGGTTCCAACCCCACTGGTGGCAATTTTTGACGAAATTTATTTTGTTCTGTGTAACTGTCAGATAATCTGATAGAAATGTGTCAGATTTCCTTATCGTGAAAAAACTGATGGTACACTATAATAACAAATGAAAACAATTAAAATGTTTGTACTGATGTGTGTGTGACACATAAATGCTTTTTAGATTGGATATGACGCCACTCATACTTGTGAGACAGACTCGTGGATAGCTACCTTCCCTATTGGCTACGCAGATGGCTTGTGGCGAGCTCAAGGTCGAGGTAAAGGCAAGATCATCAGAAACAAAACAGGTAATATTTCAGAAGAATTTATTCTCATAAGAAAACGAAAAAGACAACAACAACAGATTCTTGTCTGTTGCGTAATTTTGAAACCAAATGAGGAATGAAATAAAGTATATATATAGATCTGTATGTTATTTCAGTAATGCAACGTCTAACTTTCACTTTAAAGATCTGACTCTAACGCTAGTTTTCATTGCTTCCATGTAGGAGAGAAATGTACAATAGTTGGCCGAGTATCGATGGATGCGGTGACAGTGGAGGTTCCGGAGAGTGTGAGTAAAGAGGAGACGTTCACCTTCCTCTCGGCGGACTACGATCCCGTCACATCGGTAGTACCGTTCTCGGAAACCGTTGGGTCTATTCCTCATGACGTCCTCACGAAGTTCACACCGAGACTTCCACGAATATATCTCTCAGAGGGAAAAGAACCGATTGTAACTCAATTAACTACATCATATAAGTAATTATGCAATGTTTTTTTCATCAGAATCATTAACTCGATAAAATTGGAAGTGATTATGCAATGTTTTAACACTTGAGAGGTACCGTCTGCAGGATTTTTCTGTCCGAGAAAGATCGTTTGACCATACTTGATAATACACACGCGCACTTTTGTAGCGTTACGTTCTGTTGATAATTGTAGTCCTTGAACATTTTTACAAGCTTACTGTTTCGTTGGTTTTAATGTTATATTTTATTCTTGGCGAATGATTGTAGACATGTGAATTTAGGATTTTTGATGTATAGTTTTATTGAAATTGCCGTTACAGCAAAATTAATGCACTGTCTGATGTCATGGTATAAATTTTTAATCGTATCTGCTATTCTTTGGGCATTTTGCACATTAATTATCAGTAAAAATGAGCCATTCAAAAGTAATCAGCTTTTGGATTTTAAAAATAAATGTAAAGAGACAACATTTTAGTCTTTATTGTATTTACTGCACAAGTGACGAAAAAAATTGTAAAATAAAATCTATTCCAACAACGTTATGAATTAAGGCATCTCAAAAGCGAATGTGAAGCGATTATATAAAGAGACTGTTTGATTAAATGCACATGAACAATGCCCGCATTGCTCATATTACTTTACAGAGACTAGGATATTCTATAATGCAGTGACGGACTTTTAGTTCTGTAAAGCTTTCATGAATACTTATTTCGGTATTCACCCATGCTCGGTAGTATTGCAAGCATTGTCTCTTTCAATGGAAAGTGACAAATTCACTATTGCACAATGTACAGCAGTATGAAGAAACATATTGGTGAAATTATTTGACAGAAACACATGGTTGTACACATTAATGAACATGTAAAGCTTTTCATGAAAGCCGTGAATAAAGCACTGAGGATGTGGACTGTGCACCTCAATTTAATTTCTTATTTCGCCCTATTGCAATGGTGTGTACCATACTGTTGAGGATTTCGTGCGGTGTGACCAATTCATCCACCGCTTTGTAAGAATCATTTCTTTGTCATCCGAGCTGATATTTGTCAAAGTTGAAATAACTTCAGTGAGGCCCGGTTGGAGCCACTCTCTGTAACAATGAGATTTCGTGCACTCGACACGGCCACACCATAGGGGTCGCGCACTCCATCTTCTCTGGTCACCAGGTGACGAATAAATCCACCAGTAGGAGTGAACAGACTCACCCTGTCATTATTTCTATCTGCTACAACTATGTTATCTGCAATATACATTTGGCCAGTTGAGATTAACTTAAATCCGCATGTCACTATCCACACTTGGATAATCAGAATGATCAATCAACCACGAGAAGACAAAGGGAAATAGTACGGAAAATGACAACATGTAAATTATTTTCGTTTTCATTCTCACAGACAGAGCGCACTTGAAGGTCTTGAGTTCCGTATTCATAACTTACCATCTTCATCAGTTGTTACACCCCTTGGGAATTTCAGCTGTCCTTCTCTGTCTCCCTCTGAGCCTATTTTTCTTAAAAAGTTTCCGCCAGCATCAAATAGCTACAATGACAGGTTTACTCATTTATAATATATCCCAAAGACGATTTTAGATTGAAATGTGTAATATCGCGTATTCATACCTTGAGACAGTGGTTGTCAGAATCCGACACAATAATTTCGCTGTTGACATTAGATGTCACGTAAAGTGGATTCACAAATTGATTGCTGCTATGTCCGCGCCCTCCAAACCTCTTGATACATTTTTTCTCATTCTGTGAGATGGAATTTCGCAATAAACTTAATGATGTTGATCCGAACTTGCAGATAGAAATTAAAATTTTGTTCTACGCATTGCATTGATCTACTTTTTGTGGCATGAATATTTACCTGGTAAATGGACACGGTGTGTTCAGCAATATCAGTGACTATGATATTAGAATTTGGACAAACGGCTATACCACATGGACCAAAAAACTTTCCCAAACCCCATCTGGTGAGAGAATTGCCTGTTGGAGTGAAGATCTCTACTCTTTTGTTCTGGGCGTCGGTAATCATGATATTTCCCTGACAAAATAAATTATCATTTAAATGACAATAGAAACACGTTAATATAATGTAAATACGATTTGTTTCAGATTTATGTAACCTAGTTGATAAAGTGGAAAGTGAATTCTTAATTCTGAACTAACCTTCAAAGTTATAGCAACTCCTTGGGGTCCTATGGTACCCTTCCCAATACAAGCTACTGGTTTTCCTACTATATCAAATATCTGGAGTCTTTTATTTCCCCATTCGGTGACAACAATATCTCCATTCATAAGGCAAGAAACTCCTAGTGGATCTCTCAACTCTCCGATATCCTTTCCATGCTACATTGAGATTTTGCATGAATTAATTCCTTTCAATTCAAGTTTTTAAACAGTATCTGATTTAATGAACTGTCTATTTTAAGAGGTAAATATGCGAGGTATTTTGTTGTCAATTGGGTAGGAAGGGCTTCTGTGCCACTGATACTCACCAACTTTAATTCCAATTCCAATTCATTTTCTTTTTTGGTGTGACTCCAACAGAATTCCATTTGAATCTTCTAAGGTTTTAAGGGTTTCAGGCATGCTGGAACTTATCAAGAACTTACCTTTTTGATGGCAAAGAGCAATTTAGCTTGTCCGTAATTTTGAGATCTAGTTGATCCACTGCTGTTCATTCTCTGTGGAGACGGTGGAATACTCACTGCTACGTGATTTTTCAAGTCATCTGCAGTCCCCTGAATACCATTAAAAACAATCAGCAAAGTCCGGAATTATTACAAATGAGAAAATGGTACCTTTTGTTATTTTTGAAATAAAAAATATGGATCTAACGCCCCTACCTGTAATTCTTCGAGTCTCCCAAGTTTGATCTCATGTCGACCTGGTAGGAAAGTAAACATAGATTGTACTTCTTGGTGAATGTTTGAAGTATCAATTGTTTCTATCTCCGCCACTGTGCGCATTCGTTGAATAAGTTCCTCGTGTATTGCCATCAGGCGAATTGATCGTCTTTTGACAGTCGCAGACGCAAAATCCTGGAAGAAAAGTCATGTGTTGATTCTCATAGCATTTTTGCTCATTACAGCCAAAAAATGGATTCTATTTTGTGTAATATTTTTCATGTTTTAGGCTTATTATTTTGTCTCGTGACAGATCAAACGAAAATGGAAGCCTACAACAATTCCTTAAAGGTTTCCGCATTTTTAAGAATTTAGTCTTTTCAAATGCATGAACAGTTGAAATGGTAATCCCTACTTGTAAGGAACATGCTTTTGCAACATAGAAGTTGACTCCATCAAGTTCTTTCATTAATCTCTTCAGCTTGACGTCCCTCTTGTCTCGAAGTTCCTTTAATAATTCATTCTCTTGCTGTTGCACTGTTGATATGATTTCTTTGGCAGTTTCCTAAATTTACGAAAAGAATTTTAAGACCACAAATCTACAGTTTGTAAATGATATAAAGGCCAAGTACTAATAAAACTCTTATGGAAAGGAAAACTCTTTACTCACATTTGGGACTTTTTATGCTACCGCGCATCTACATGGCGGTACATATTGTACTGCAGACAATATACTTTGGTTTTCATGACCTGTGCAGTGGCGGATCCAGGATTTCCCAGAGGACGGGGCACCAACCACAAAGGTGGGGGCGCCAACCTATCATTTTGGTAAATTTTCCCCAAAAACTGCATAAAAATATTTGAACCCAGAGGTGGAGCATACATCCCTGGCGCCCCCTTTCATCCACCAATGCCGTGAGCTGTTGGTTTACTGCCTCCCCCTTCTGGAAGTGAAAACTTCTCCTGGACAACTGGGATTTGGCTGGGATTGCTTAATCCCCCCCCCCACTTCCAGTGACAATGTGCAGGGCATCTTGAACCCCATTCCGGCGTATTGAACCAGAAACAACTTTGACCGGAAGTAACTGTTCATTTCCTGCAGTGTGGCCTGGTATTTTACGCACAAGTTCATTTCTGAGAAAACAGTCATCTAGATTTTTCATTACAATAAATTGTCAAACCTTCCAGAGGTTAATATCACTTTTATTACATCCAGAGGGATGTTAGGAAAATAATATTACCCCAGGGTTTTAGCCTAAGGGTAAACACCCCAAGGGATGTAATAAAATGATATTAACTGAAAGGGGAGTTTGACTACAATTTTATTTTTACTTTTATTATCATTTCTACTTACTTATTTGAAGTTTACTTATTTTCTTGATATGTTTAACTTTTACAATGTTGTTAATAACAAATGGTGTTATTAACTAAGCAATTAATAACAGGAAGTGTTATTAACTAAGAAGATAATAACAGAAAAATATTAAGTTAATATCAGTTTTATTAACTCCTTATGAACCAATAAGAACGCTGCTCTTATGCTGGAAAAATAATAACAAGAATTGTTAAATTTCTGCTCTCAAAAAGAATAGGTATCTTGCCTTTATTCTGGCTTCTGCCTGCATACTTGATTTCAAATTGAGACTTCTCAGTCTTTCCAACTCTAATCCCTTTTCCCTCAGGGTTTTCAATTTTCCTTCTATGGTTTTCTGAAGATTGGTAATATCCTCTTGATGTCTTCTGAACATGTTCTGGATTTCCATGACGTTATGTCCTTCGTGTTGGTTAATAATACACAGTGTACATATCACAGTCTCACACGTTCTGCAAAAGTACTTCACCTGGTGTGGAAATAGCATTTAAAAATAAATGACATGCGGTTTATGTTTTTTTAAAATATGTTTTTTTTAAATCACACACATTTGTAGTTTAATTAAATAAACGGGACATGAGGACTTAATCGAGGGTTTCCCAATACCTGCTCTCCTTTGTGCACTTTACAGAATGCTTCATTGGAACTGTCAGAAGTTTTGTCTATGACTCTATGGTCTTTGAATATCGGATTCTTGTCGTGTCTTGTCAAGCAGGAATCACAGTAATTCATTGAGCAATAAGTACAAAAAAATCTGAAAGAAATAAACACAATGAATGAAATAATGCATTGGTAAGCATTTTTCATTCATCTTATAACTTGTCATTTGATTTTAAAATCACTTTACGTTTGGATTCTTAAGATTCAACCACTTACTTGGCTAAAATGGATTTGCTCTGAGCTTTGCATGAATCACAGAGTTTTTGAGACGCTTTGTGCTCCCGTAAATTTACAGTTTTGAACATTTCTTCGATTTTTCGAACTTTGAAGTCATTCTTGAGACCGCCGATTCCAGAAGATGGAATTGCGGTCAGTTCCCGGCAGGTCGGACATGGTAATTTGCCTTTGGGAGAGAAAAATAAGTTCTAATTAATTTATTATATAATAAAAATTCTGTTCACTGCTTTAAAAAAATTGTCATGTTCTGATTTATGTGGACAAAATTCAAAACTCATTTGTGTTTGATTGGGATATAAGGGCTTATTGTGAACATAATTCATTGGTCGTAGTTGTTTCTACTTCTATTAAAATATGTGATATAGTTCATGAAAAAACTACATAGAACATCCTTAATTTTAGATAGTACGTTCACGTTTCAAACAGTCACTCAACTTTACAAAATTGGTCAAATGCCACTTGTGGGGTGACACTTACGACTAGTGACACATGCTGTCTTTGTGTTAACTTTTTTAACTGTTCGGGAAGAAATGGTATACCTTGTACAGCCCTTCTCTGCTGCTGATATGTTTGAAAGTATCCTACCAAACATTCCGAGCAAAACGTATGTCCACAAGTTAGCATCTTTGGGTATTGGTAGGATTCAAAACATATCATGCAATGAAGCAAATCCTCCAACTCGCTTCTTTCTGGTACATTGGGCATTTTGGTTGATTTGGTAAACTTTCCCTCATGCAGTACTTCCTGAAAAAACTTGTTTGAAAATGTTTTCACAAACTTTCACAGAAATGGTTCGTAACGCTGTGAAATTATGCCCATTTCTTTCCAAGTACTGTAGTCCTCATCAAAGTTTTACCTTATGTGGTATTCCTGGAATAAACACACAAAGAGGTACGGAATCACATCATCGTTGTGTCGTAGATTTCTTTACACAGGCTTGTGTGACGTGATAATACAAATGTTCAGTTGTGTCGTCAAAGGCAGACTTACCTTAGATCTTCAGTTAAAGACCTTTTCTCAACAAAAAATGGTTTCTCTTTAGTGCTGAATAGTATCTGTTACCGAAGTGTCTTTGTTTGCTGTTTCAGCTATAAGCCACACAGGAAGGTCACGATATAAACATTCCAGTTCCTTTAAAGGTAGGTCGATTCAAAATAAGTAAAGGAATATGGCGAGTTATCAGAGCGTGTAAGCCTGTCAGTCACTTGTTCGGCGAACCCACCATGCCCGCTAAAAAAAACCTCCGCGTGCACATTAAGATATTACCGAATCCCGGTCAAGTTGAAACGTTCATGCTCACACACAAGAATACAAATGATTTAAAGTCTCTCTCCCAAAATGTATTAACTTTTTTCCCGGCGACTTCATACTATTTCTCTTAACTTTTTTTTTGACTTTGCTCCCAGAGCGATCCGACTTTGTACGACTTGGCACAAATAACATTTCTTTGTGACTTGTAATTTTCGCATTCCAAGTTGACAAGTTTCAGTTTTTTTAATTATTTAACTTTTTCTCATTTATAGTAATATTGACTTGAACTTGAAACAATTTCTTAAAAAATGAATAAGGGTTTTAATGTTGTTAACATGTTCTTGAAAGGAATGAACAACTTTTCCAGAAATTGATGATGCGAACCTATGATATTGACCTCCAGCTAGTGGGCGAATTATGGAATTCGTGTTGTTCTTGTAACGTTTTATAATGGGTGTCTGTAAGACATTTTTTCCGGTCTTCAAACTTTTTCCAGAAGACACAAACATAGTCACAAATTTTATTGTACAGAATTATTTCTATTGAAAAGGAGATCCAAATGATGTCGGGGTACTTGAACCGTTTAATATTTAACATAGATTAAAATGCTTGGAAAAATTAAAAATTTCATCTTAGGAATCTATTATTGAGGAATCAAATATTTTGAAATATTTCAATGTATTTCAATTAAAACTGAATCCGACCTGTGATAAAGGTCCATTCATATCGATCGGAAAATTTTCATTGATGTTTATCATTTATTCTTTGACATTTTTTGCTTGTTATTTTATTTTTTCTCGCTTTCGTTCCCACTTTCGGTTGGCGTGAATCTCTTAAAATTGTGATTAATCTGAAAGTGGAATGTTGCAGAAGGTGCAAACAAAAATTATTGTTTCAATTCGAAAGGAAATTAGTATGAAGTCCTGCCTGTTCTGGAATTAGAACTATCTCTGTGTGTTATTGCATTGCTGAGGAGAAGCTAAAAAATTAAAATATGTTGGTATTGCGTGTAGATTTATATATTTACCCTGTGAGTGTACGTGGAACATTTGGGAACTTCCATCCACATTTTGTGTTAAAAATCAGCAAACGGGAAAACCAAAATCACTTGAAAATATGAAGGAAATCAAAGAAAATTACACATTTTGTGATTGTAAAGATATCCTGAACAACTGTCTAAATAAAGGTGCTAATACACCCTGCAGGAACGTCATTGAATCCTTACTTTTTTCGATCTCAAAATCCAAAGTTTCACAATGGGCATGCATCTGTGAGAATTTTTTCCAGTTTTCTGAAGAAACAAACATAAATTCTTAAAAATAATCGTACCGATTTTACATTATTAGTATTTTACAAAAAGTTCTGACTTTGGTTCTGCCTTATTAAAATACTATGTTAATGTACAAGTACTTAGTTTTTAGTTAAATTAATATGTGTATATTACACACAGGAATGCATATCATTAAATTATTGAAATTGTCACTGATTCGTATATTTGATTATTTATGGTCTGCAGCAGTTACCAAGAAATCAGCTGAATTTTTTTCTAAGGCAGAATCTCATTGCAAGAAAAAGTTATTTTTCAAAGCACAACACAATGTTTTGCTTAATTTTCTTTAAAACAATTTACTTTAAAATATTTATCCAGGCTTTTAACAGTAGAAAATTATGCCAGTGTTAAATTTTAAATATGTTGTATTTAGTTTTTCATTTATTCATTCAC
>JBCAUG010014434.1:0-10983 GCA_038406175.1 Haplosyllis leylae
CAGAAGTCTACCCCCTCACCCAGTAGTACAGTCAGCAGCTCCTTCTCTTCACAAATAGGTCCAGTGCACGAACTAACCCCCATGAATCACTGCTGTCACCCCCTGAAATTAAACAACTCTTGCTCTCCTCACTGACCTAGCGGACACTCAATTCTGACTGGGGTTGAGTTTTATTACACAAACCAAGACAGTGTAAATATTGGTGACAGTTCTTTGTGAGAAAAAAAAATACTATGTTGTGAAACGATTCAAAGTTTCAAAACCACAAGTGAAGGAACTTTATGAAGTTTTTGCACTTCACAGAAATTTGTCAAAACTTTTGTTACTTAGGCACTGAGATCAATACTCTTCTATCACGTTGCAATTTATGTCAAGTGAAGAGTTGTTCCACCAAATATATGCAAAACCAAGACTATGGATCCATGATTTGCCGTAATGCACCAAGTTGGCAATTAATTATGTATTGCTTAAATTTGAAAATAAATGAGATACAATTATCAGTCATATCAATTTTAATTGATGACAAATTTCCAATGACATTTAAATCGATTCAGGTGCTTCTATTTCCATTAGAAGTTACACAAAAGTACCAACATTGCCATTTGTGTACGTTACGTTTATAGGAAAAGTCGAATACATGAGAAATCCTAAAACAAAAGATGTGTTTAGATCAAAACCAAACAATTTGAAAAATGCTTATATGCTGCTGCACCAACTGCAATGTTAACTTAAACTTGTGTTTGTTGTACAGCACTTTGATATGATGAAACCAATGAGGATGCTGGACAGACAGACAGGACAGGCAGACAATCGGACAGACTGTGTAACCCTTGTGGGGTTCGACACAGAGGCAGTCCCTGCGCCCTCCCCACTTCGGGCCGATCGGTCATGGACAGACTGCACGCGACCCCGCACCTCACTCACCGTTGTAAAGTACATAAATTTATAATACTCACCAATTTACAATTATACGAAGCATGTAAATTTAACATTCCAAACTGAGCACATTTACAACAATTAGGTACAATTAGGATCGTTTTTACCTGAGTGGCTGTAAGGAGGGTAAGACACTCCAATGATAACACTGTGATTTTCCGCACGGTAATGCACTGATAAGCTACTAATTAACAACTCAACAACTTTTTTTCCATTTTTGCTCCTGTCAAAAATATTTTTGTTGCTATGTGTTACATAAATTTGTAGAGAGTGCTTCAATTTTTGCGCGGAAAAAATGTTTGTGATGACGTTCTTGATTTTGTGAAGTTGTATTCACGCGCATTCGGGTTTTCACGACGTGCTTTTCTGTCAGATTATCTGACAGATCTCTGCACAGGGAAGAGGAAAAAAATTTCATCAAAAATTGCCCCCAGTCGGGGTTGAATCCAGGAAGTCTGGACCATCGCTCTAAAGCTCTGAATAATTTGAATGTCTGACTGATAATTGATCTATTCACGTGTTTAAGCGAGGGTATGGATACAGTTTTGTATACCAGAAGGTACCAATGAAATAAATGAACCATGACTAAATTTAAAACAAAAGCACAGAATCTCTTAAGATAATTTGTATGTATATGTGTAGAATTTGATACAAAAACAGGAAAACATTAAGATGTTTTGGCTTTATTTGCATGTGATATAAAGGCATCATGGAAAGCAAAATGCAGATAAACATAGTTACAAATTTGTTGGTGGAAAACATACCCTTGTGAAGTTGGCCGAATTTTGCAAAACTCTCGAGCGCATGCCAAGAAAGATTCCATCAGAAAGAATATTTACTTAGATAACAAGCAGAAATTATATTCATTTTGACTTGAAAAATTTTGTCAAGTGTACAGAAACCTTATAGTGGGAAACATGTATCTAATTTTCTTTTTTTACTTTTTTGTATTTAATGACATGATGACAAAATAATTAACTGCTATTTAACCCTCCACCAAAAACTTGATAATCGATTAAATAATGGGAGCAGAAAGCATGAAACGAATTCTGTAAATTCTCTTGTGGTTTCTTTTTAAATTCGTTTGTAGGTTAAACAAATGGAGGTGCTTCCCCTGTTCTTAGGTAATAGCAGGCTCCTGAATCGTAGTGGGATTCTTCAGCATAGAATCCCATTTCAGCCTCTGCACGTATCTTTCCTTTACCAGGGCTATCACAATCAGGTTTTACAGAATAACGTGAAACGTCTTTTGTGAATTTTCCCTTATTCCTGATGCTCCAAGTAAATAAGTCAATACTGCGGTTGTGGCTACCCCCAATTTCGAAAAGTGACACGCCTGGTTGGTCATGCCCATTGTTGGGGTAGAAATCAATGGTCCCCAATGGAATGAGGGTACCATAGTGCCTACATATCCAATTTTCTGGTGCCCATTCATGTTCACAGAACCCATCAGTGTGGATAACATCCACAAAACGGGCATCGGAGCTATTCAAGCGGTTTGCTTGATTTTGTGTCTCAAAACATGGGCCTGCAGGGTCTAGACCGGTGATTCGGTCCAGTTTTCCTTGAGAATTTCTCCCAGCTATACCCACAACATGAGACCCCAGGCTGTGACCAATGGCATACGTTCTGTACCGTACGTCTTTGTAAGCCAAGATGTGATTGGCCAACCACTTACCCACAGTAATGACGTTACCCGCGGCATGTTCATAAAACCCACCGATATTATACAAATCACCCTTTGCCCCTTTACCCCAGCCCACTATTCCTACTAAGTAGTTAGGATTTCTATCTAAGATGGCAGTCATCATTTCTGTCATCCATGGGGTATTAATGTCGTTTCTGAAGCCGTGAACGATGAAGACCACTCGAGTTGATCCTGACAAAATAGAAAAACGCAATGTCATTTTTTGGACGAACACGAAGTGTTAGAAATGATACAGAAGCAATCCCTGACCAAATATGATATCACAAAGCACATCCTTCAAGTCTACTTTTTAAAAGAAATAACATAGAGGGGCATGTAGTCCATAGCAAGCAAAACGTCTGTTGTTTTGAATTGAGAATTAATTTTGACAAAAATTCCTTTCAGTCAAATGCATAACACACAAATTGCAAAAAAAACATTTACAATCAACAGAAAATTGATTTTGTTTCATTTAACCATACTATTGAATTATCTTGACCTTGATTTTCAGAAGATCTTGACTTTTTAAGTATCTTTTAGTGGAATATAAGCATGCAGAAGTAAAGGATGGGTAAAATATGTCATTTTTTCATTGACCTTGACCTTGATGCAGTGACCTTGATATTGTCATTTCACCTAGATATGGTCAAGATGTGTCAGTGTGTTGAAAAGGAAGTTTCTAGCTACAGTGGTGGAAAAGATATAGCCCGAACAGACAGACAGACAGACACACACACACACACACACACACACACACACGCAGACAGACAGATCCAACTGAAATTATTACCTATCATGGACAGTGAAGGCTAAATCTTTAACGGTGGCAAAGGCTAAATGTTCATGGGTGGTGAAGGTTAATTTTACAACCAATGACAATGACATGAAACTAGCAGACTAGCTCAAATTAATCTGTTGATAATGGGAATAATATCCCCAGAGACTTCATTCTAGTTTTTCACAATCAGCATATCTGTCAGATCCGCCAGATAGATCTAGAAGTGAATTTCTACTCTTTGCTATTGTAGGTTTTAATAATTTGATGAAGTAGACACAAGTACTGGAAATACAGCCTTACACTCATCTTTAAAGTTTAAATTGTAATAATTCTTAAAAATTGATTTTAATTTCTGTGACATCTCACAAATCTGTCAGATTTACCTATCGTGAGAAACCTGATTGGACTGATAAATATGAGTTAGTTTACAGATTTTTTGCATTGCAGTTGCACCACGCCCATTACAAACTGAGGCTGTTTAATAAATGTTCATGGGTGGTGAAGTCTAAATGTTCATGGGTGGTGAAGACTAAATGTTCATGGATGGTGAAGACTAAATGTTCATGGGCGGTGAAGACTAAATCTTCATGGGTGGTGAGGACTAAATCTTCATGGGTGGTGAAGTCTAAATGTTCATGGGTGGTGAAGTCTAAATGTTCGTGGGTGGTGAAGACTAAATCTTCCTGGGCGGTGAAGACTAAATCTTCATGGGCGGCGAGGACTAAATCTTCATGGGTGGTGAGGACTAAACCTTCACGGGTGGTGAGGACTAAATCTTCATGGGTGGTGAAGTCTAGATGTTCATGGGTGGTGAAGACTAAATCTTCATGGGCGGTGAAGACTAAATCTTCATGGGCGGCGAGGGCTAAATCTTCATGGGTGGTGAGGACTAAATCTTCATGGGTGGTGAAGTCTAAATGTTCATGGGTGGTGAAGACTAAATCTTCATGGGTGGTCAAAACTAAATCTTCATGGGCAGTGAGGACTAAATCTTCATGGGTGATGAGGACTAAATCTGCATGAGTGGTGAGGACTAAATCTTCATGGTCGGTGAGGACTAGATCTTCATTGGTGGTGAAGGCTAAATGTTTATGGGTGGTGAAGACTAAGTATTAATGGGCGGTGAGGACTAAATGTTCATGGGTGGTGAAGGCTAAATGTTCATGGTTGGTGAAAGCTAAATGTTCATGGGTGGTGAAGTCTAAATCTTCATGGGTGGTGAAGTCTAAATGTTTGTGGGTGGCGAAGACTAAATGTTCATGGGTGGTGAAGTCTAAATGTTCTTGGGGTGAAGGTTAAATCTTCATGGGTGGTGAAGTCTAAATCTTCATGGGTGGTGAAGTCTAAATGTTCATGGGTAGTGAATAGTGTTGAAGGTTTATATGTGAGTTTTTTCCATAATTGTCATTAAATTTGACAAATTCAGTGAATTTAAAATTTGGTGATGTCACTGAAAGAGGGTCACCCACATTTAGTGATTGTCACTATGTAAAGAAGATAACATTTAGTCTGGATTATTGCTTACTTTACATGTTTTCTATTTTTAGTACATTATTAAATGCAGCCTATCATTTGTAAATATCATGTCATAATTAGGTCTATTTATGGGAAGTACCTTGCATTTTATTTTATAGTGACTTGTTTACTTGACAGGTACATCACTATGAATCCAATTCAATGAATTCATCAAATTCAATGAAAAAATTATGGAAAAACTGGATTGTCAAACAATGATCAGCATTGTTCAACATTGCTCAGAGTTCAGTGACAAAGTTATTGCTAAACTTTTAGCAAAGACCCTTAACAAAAAGATATGTCACCAGCATACAAGCTATGTTATGCAGCTGCATTACCATTTGTGTGTTCCTACTGCAAGACACATAGCAAACAATGAAACTTCAACACAAATTATCTCTACCTTCCCTTTATGTTAGCACTTTAATTCTTTTGTATCAGAAACTTCATGCTATACTCCTAAAGATTGTCACATATTTAAAGTCTTTTTAACATGTATCATTGATTAAAGAACAGTGCAAAGTTCCCAGCTTAAATGAATGAGAGTAGAGTGAGAAGGGAACATGCAAATAACTTCCAGCTGCATAACACAGACATATAGAATGCTCTGTGTCTTTGTGTAGAGGGTTTTTGCTTTTAGTAATTTGTAAAATTAATAAACAGTAATAAACTTCTGCCATTTGATAAAAAAATGAGAATCATTGGAAACAGACAAATGAAGTGGTCATCTTTGTCTACTGGACAACCGGTGATGTTAAGTAAGAGTTAACAGGTGAAGGATTCCGTACCCGTTTACTTGCTTACACAGTGTATGGCAAGGTATTGTCTTGGAAAACAATACAACTGATTGCTGCATGTTACGGGCAAATAACAGGTCAGTGAGAACAATAGATTCCTGGCCCATCGCTGTGTAAAGGCGGTTCCTACTACTCTGTTTGGATATGAACTGACCTTTAATTACATCTATTCGACTGTTATAATTGAAGTGTCCAACCATTGCAATATCTCCTCCCCGTTTCGCATAATACTTCACTTCTGGCTCGATGAAACTCAAGGACTGCGGAGGCTTTGGTTTTAGCTATTGAATAGCAGACACAAATAAAATTATGCAAAAAGCAATGAATATCACGAAAGGGCACAGACAAAGTAATATAATTTGAATATTCTTTTGCTGTTGGTTTTTTTCTACAAATTATTACATTCTACTTACTAAACTTTAAGAAATAAAAATGGTTCAAAAGCTTTCAAACCGACGGTAAAAATGAATAAAATATTTTACGTGATCAACAATAGCAAATTCAATATCATATAACGCTATCAATTCCGCTTCTTCCAAATATTTTTTATCTTCAGTGGAATCCTTCGCGGCCATTTCTGAATATGATAGCAAAATCCTTCCTTGATGGACACTTTAACTCTGAAAAAATATAGCTTGTGGGCAAGCTAGAAACATCTCTGAAAATTGATTGCAATTCATGAACCAAACAATAAACTGCAAGTGTTTCACTAAAGTTTTTTCATGATTCGTAATTTTCTGCCAAATCCGGCCAGCATTGACATACAATGATTGCCGTTCATTGAATGTCAATGCTGGCAGGATTCTGCCAGGATTTGGCAGGAAATGTTGAATTATAGAAAAACTTGATTATCAAGTGTGTTTAAATCAATTCCATTGTTTTTCTCACCAATAAATAATTTAATTGTTGGTTTCAGATGCATTTACTATGAAACAGAAGTAGTTCTCTGCATCAAAAACCAGTGAAAGAAAACAAATCATTATTGAGCTTATTTGTATGAAAATCTCACCACTACTTCAGCTAAATGCTGTTGCGGTAAACTTCCCTCTGTCAGCAAACTGTGAAGGGTGGGCGTCTTCTCTATCGTTTTAATGTTTGATGTCTATTCAGTATACGAAATTGGATTTTCAAGGAATGTTATCTAAGCTTGAATTTTCAAGAGGAATGCTATCTAACCTTGAATTTTCAAGAGGAATGTTATCTTAGCTCAAGCATCTTCCTTATGTTATGAGTTGGGTTTTGAGGAGCTAACTGTAACAGTGTGTATTTATTGCGTAAAGGGGTATTGCATCAGATTCAGTGCATAGCATAGGTTCACATACACTACAAGCCTTTAGCTCCTCAAGATCACTCATGATGGTTATTTCCAGCCAATCAGAATAGTGCGAGCATGTGATATGGTGTGATGTATGACTGAACCAATCACAATCCAGAGCAATGATGTAACGTCTAGACAGAGTATTGTATTCATATACCTAGGTCCCCACACTGTCTGTAATGGTTTTAACTGCCCCAATCATTTGGAAACTATGTTTAGACCCAGTAACTTTATGTTTCTACTTGGGAAGGAGCTAAAAGCCAGCTTCTAGCTCCTACCCAGAAAGGTAACTACTTCTTGTGATGTAGTGATATGAAGGTGTTCCTGCCTCCCTATAAATACCCTGAGGCCCATTGGCCCTCAAGAAAGGCAGGCTGGACACCAGACTGTTCATATCACCCCATGCAATGGGACTTTTCAGGTATGGAGGGAGTTTAGTTCCTCATGGTCTAGTGAAGCCAAGAATGCCCAGATCTTGCAGATGTGGCCATTCTGAGCACTTTGGTGATTGTTTCATTGGCTGCCATGTGGCAAGCTCTCCCTCTATATTTTAATGTAATTTAACTTGCAATTTATACAGTGTAACATTTACAGTAAATTGTTATTGTAAATCTGATCATTGTAAATGTATTGCAGGGTTTCAACTTTGATTCCATCTTTAGTTTCAACTCTGAGTGTAGTTGTGCTGAATAGATTCCAACTCCCCCCCCCCCTATTGGAAGAAACACGTGTACCATCTGAGAGCAGTACAATAAAGTGTTCAAGTATGAAATCTTGTGTGTTTCCTGTTGCTCTGAAGTGCTCCCAGGAGGAGCTAAAGATTAACTCCCTACTTATTATCCAAGCTGTGGCACAGTGCACAAACAACCACCCATGAACAACTGCTGTCATCCCCTGGAGATAAAACCTACATGCCTTGACTGCTGACTGGGGAGCTAAGATTGACTACAAAGTAATAGTTGGTAACACTCATTTATGAGTTAGGTGATTAATAAAGTTTCTTTTTGATAAAAAGACTTTCTGAAAAAATTTCATAAATTTATTGGGAACACAATTCACAAGCATGCCCTATTTGTGGATAAGGTAAAGAGTACAAAATGACTTTTTCTTTGTAATTGACAGTTATTATTTGATGACACTCAGGTGATGGTTCTTGTCCAAAATTATTCAATCCACAGCTAATGTTCCCGGGGAGTGGAATACTTATAGAATCAACTAAAAAATAACTATAAAAACCTAAATACTGGACCTAAATAAAAACACTGGTTCTGTGCTCGGGGACTGAGGTTACTGTTCTGGAATTAGGTGGTTTTAGTAATCATGTCAAATGTCAAAATGATTTCAAATATCAAAAAGTGAAACAGCTGGTCTAGGGAGATGGTTCACAAAAGAACTTAACCAATGAGGTTCACACATAATGATGTCAATTTTTATGTCACATATGAAAATCATCAAAATTTGCTATTTTATGAATATGTTGAGGATTTTTGATAACCATCACATGTCACATGAAAATTGATCTTATTATGTGTGAGCCTAATTGTGTCAAGTTTTTGTGAACCTCCTCCCTATTCAAGCATTTTGACTTTTTAATACATGAATTATTCATGGTAATTTGAGTAGAGTCAAATGTCTTTCACTTGGTAGTGCATGTATTCAGTGAATGTGTCACAAGTTGAACTGTGAGGAGTTCAGTCCCATTATATTAAAAGGCTAGGGAGCATGGGATTTGGGTTCTGCAGTGCACAAAAGAAATTCAGTTTGTCCAACTCCTCACTGTCACCTGTGATGGTTATTTTAAGCCAATTAGGGGGAGTTTGTCACATGAAATGACATAATGTCTAGACAGTATGGTGTGATGTGTGAATGAACCAATCAGGACTCAGAGCAATGAGGTCATGTCTGGGCTGAGTGCTGTACTCAGGTGCACCCATCCCCACCTCCTCAGTCTGACAAGTGTGGTTAAAATACCTCCTATTTCTTGGAAACATAGTCAAAACCTAGTTAAAATGGCTCTCTACCTGGGGAAGAGTTAGAAAGGCGATTTCTAACTCCTCTCAAATAGGGGAACTATTTTCTTGGGTGTATGAATATTGTGGTACACCTGCCTGTCTATAAAAGCCCTAAGCACCCATTGACCCTCAGAAAAGGCAGGCTGGACACCAGACTATTCACATCAACCTCATGCAATGGGACTTCTCAGGTATGTGAGGAGTTGGCCTCCCAGGGCTCTGTGAGACTTGGAATGCCCAGATTCACCTAATCTGGCCATTCTGAGCACTTCAATGGGTCAGCCATGCAGCCACCTCCTTACCCTTTGATACCCAATGTAAATTAACTTGCAATTTGTACAGTGTAAAAGTTGTTGTTATAAACATAAAAATGTAAAACATGTAAAACATAACTTTTGTAATTGCAGGGTTTTCTCTTGCTGAGGAAATGTCATCTTTAGTTGAATTGTGCTGAATAGTCAATGAAGTGTTCAAGCATGAAGTCTGGTGTATTTCCTTTCATTCTGAACTCTTCAATGTGGGGAGGTGAAGGTGCCCTCCTTACTTTTGCCCAAACTGTGGCCCAGTGCACAAACTAATACCCATGAACAACTGCTGTCACCCCCTGTGGATGAAATCTGCATGCCCTGACTGCTAACCAGAGAGGAGGTGAATTGACTAAAAGTAGCAGCTGGTAATAGAAAAAGAAAACTGGTGACATTTATTTACTCCTTTTGATTGTACACCTTCCAGTTAGCAACTAGAGCATTCAGGCTTCTCCTCCCAGGTGGTGACAGCAGTTGTCCATTGGTTTATCTTCCTACACTGGACCACAATTTGGGTAAAGGTAGAGCTTTTAACATAGGACCCCAACAAGCGAGGATTCAGAGCACCAGGAAATATACCAGACTTTATGCTTACACACTTTATTGTACTCTGCACAGTAGAGTCATGATGACCACTCTCCTTTAGGAGGATTGGAGTCTAAGTCATGACTTCAGCAACAGAACCCTGTAACAATATTACATGGATTAGAATTACAGACACAAATAATACTGTAGGTATTTCAGTATAGCTATTGCAAATTAGATTTACTCTACAAAATAGCACATGAGGGGGTCCTCTACTGGGTAACTATTGAGGCTATCACTAAAGTGCTCAGAATGGCCAGATCTGCATGATCTGGTCATCCTTAGTCCCACTGGGCCCAGAGAAGGTCTAACACCCTCCATACCTTATATGGGGTACAGTGAATAGCTTGGTGTCCAGTCCACCTTTAATATGGTCGCATGGATAAACAGGGTTTTTTATGGGGGTGGCAGCACCACAATAATGAATACTACACAAAATGTAGTTTCTTACTGTAGAGAGGGTTAGGTGTTGCACTCCCTTTCCAAGGTAATGGAATACACTATGATTTAACCCATGTTTTCAAGCCATTTGGAGTGTTTTAAGATGGGTACAGTAGGAAGGGGCAAATGAACATGTTAACCATGAGTACAGTACTCAGATTGGTCCTTGCACTCACCCCACTCATACTACATGCTAATTGGTCCAAAATAACCATCACAAGATGCAGGAGGACACTAAAACATTGTGCAACCGTCTGTGCACTGGAAATGCCTTGATCTCCCTAAATATCTGTTTTGGATGAAGTATCATCCATTCAAAAATGTCACATGTTGGTTGCCATGAACAGCCACGGATCAATTGGTTTCCATCACAAGTGCAAATCAAATAATTACTAATATGGTCATATTCGGTTCCGTGGCTGATCTGATGGGCGCGCGTCCTTGGCGGCCAAAATTTCTTCATTTTCATGCACTTCTCGGGAAAAATTGGTCAAATACTAGACTGGCGTCCCCTCCTCCCCGGGAAATCCTGAGAGAATATAGGGCCACTATGGTGGAGAGAAGTTACGTAATCACCCCTTTCAAGGTGATTACGTAACTTCTCTCCAC
>JBCAUG010014445.1:0-10982 GCA_038406175.1 Haplosyllis leylae
CCCTCTTCCCTTCCCCACCCCCCCCCTCACCCTCCTCCCCTGGCCAGGACCAGGACAGGGTACCCCTGCCCCTCCCCTCCCCACCCTGCAGCTCCCCTCCCTCACCCTCCCCTACCCTGGCCAGGACCAGGACAGCTCACCCATCCCCCTATCCTACCCCTTCCCCCCAGCCAGGACCAGAACAGGGTACCCTTGCCCTACCCACCCCACCCTCTCCTCATCCAGCCTGCCCTATCCCACCCCTCCCATCCCCTGGTCAGGACCAGGACAGGGCACCTATCCTTCCTGCCCCTCCCCTCCCCCCTGCCCCACCCCTCACCTGTCCAGGACCAGGACAGGGTTCCCTCCACTCTGCCCCACCCCTCCCCTCCCCCAGCCAGGACCAGGACAGGGTACCCCCTGCCCAACCCCTCCTCCTCGCCAGGAGCAGGACAGTGGCAGGAAATGTCACGGACAGGATACGGCGCGGACGGTACGCCTCTTGCGTTTTCACGCAGGAGGACTTTCTTGTTGAATTAGAGATTTACAGTGTAATTTTATTGTAGCACGAATTGACTGATTTAAAACTACCTTGCTGGGTAGAAGGAATGTCCGAGCCGCCAATATTATCAATAAGATGCGACGTGAATGGACTTGGTGTCACGTACAGAACTCAGTCTGATAATGATCAACCTAGGTTTGATTTATTATTACTCGTCTTAAAATCATAATTTGTGATAATTTTAGATAATATTTAGCACAGATCAGCACTGACTTATGATATAGAAAATACAGCATGTCAATCAAATGTATTGTTTGCCATTTTTTCCAGTGAGGATCTTTTGTTGGATTTTGGTAGTGACGTACCCCTTGGTGCGAATAAAAAGTGTTACGTCTACATTAAAAACAATTCAGCAATCACGGCGCCGTTCAGATTAAATGTGGAACACTTCTATGCGAAACCCCCAACTCCTCCTGATGGTAGACCTGATGCGTATATGCCCAGGTAAGACGACATAATGCCCAGAGTTACCGAGGTAAATCTTGAAACAAACCTCTCATTTTCGATAAGATAAAATGAAGTGTAATACACATTGACGTAAATATCTTGGATTTTTTGTTGTAGTCAAAGGAGAGCATTACTAGGAAAGACACCAAATTTGGCTGATCCTCACAGCAAAACTCCAGCCAAGGCACATGCAGGTACATCATATGCAGTTACCTAATTATATTTAGTTTAAATCATACAATGTAAACTCTTTATCCAAAGATCGTTACGTATGTACTGCAACTTATTTGAACCTTTTACGCCAATGTAAAATGCTGAATTATGTAATCTTCATCAGTATCCGCCTTTCTTATTTGTCCTTTGCTTTCGCTAGATCAGCTTTATGCCAAAATGTACAGCGGTAAGGCTTAATGTTACTACATGACAGTACTGAAGCCCATTTATGTTACCTGTTATTGTTATTGTCTCCTTTGTTTCTCGCTTCTCTATCTGTGAATTAGATGATGGTCAAAATAGTTAACAAAAAACGTAGAATTTCCTGCATCATTTATTTGGTTCTTACAGAACTGAAAATGGATAAAAAGGGCAAAACTTTTGTAACCATATGTCAACATATATCGTTCTTACACAACCGTAAATGCTGAATACATTCGTACCCATACTGCAAGATCAATACTGATTTGAACGCATCTGGATTTTGCAATCATTTTGGCATGTTGACAGACGGTTTTGGAATCCACCTGTGCAACCAAATTCAACGCTGTTTGATTACGTGTGAAACCTTGCTTCGACGCAAATAATTAGGAAATTCAAAATTTGATTTCTTCAAAACATTTCAGAATTGTGCAAAACAATGTTGCGTGGCGGTCGCGGTGCGTCCTTCGCGGTTCAGCCGGCAGCGGGAGTCTTGGAGCCGTTTTCAGAGGAGATGATAGAAGTGACGTCCTTTTGCGACATGTGGGGCGATTATACTGACCAACTCATCTGCACGGTTCGTCAGTACTGATAAATAAGCGTGTCATCATTTTTGCGACTTGTTCCGTAGTTTATGTTCTGGTATATTAAACTAATCATCTGTTTATAGCACATCTTTATCCTTTAGGTTGATAATATGGAGCCTGTGTACATTCCCATGAAATTAGTTGTGGTTGGCAGTCCATTAAATTTCCAGATTGTTGCTCAGAAAAGTGGACAAATTCCTGTCCTTAGGTAATTTTATTTGAATTGGTAATTTTTTTTTAAAATTGGAACACAACAGTGCCTGAAAGGCCAAGATCTCCAAAAATGTGATCAAAATATCTTTGTATCGTTCACTTAGGTTTGGTACTCATGCATCAGGAGTGGCTCCTGTGACAAGACAAATGCGAATCAATAATTCCAGTCCTGTTGGTAAGAATATCATCGAATTGTAAGAAGAAACTTTAAAGCAATATATGCAGAACATTCAACAGGTTTGCCACGCCACAGGGAAAACACGGAATTTTCCTTACACATTGAAAACTTGTTTTTACACAAGGAATTTACCTCCAGCACATGTTATGTTGCTTGGAATGTGATAACCCTGTTCAAAAGTTTGTAACATTCCTTAAAGCTGAATCTAATATGAAGGAAAACTTGTTCGAAAAGACTATTTTGATGTTTTTACACTTAGAGACCTCTTTACATTGAAATTTTAGACATCCGTTTGGACTGGCAGGTGTTCAATGTGGAGGAATCAGACAATCAGTTGTTAGATATGGTAGTGGATTTTGGAGATTTATTTCCAATACTAGATGCTCAAGGAAATCCAGTTCAACCGGGTAAACGGAAAGGTAAGTTTTTGAGTGAACTTGTTTTTATTTATATTTGAGTAGAGTTCCTGTTAGTAAATTACAAATTAATCAGACAATCACACAGCGGAAACTTTTTATTCGCGGAAGATGTGCTAATTTATAAAAATTACAATTAGGTCCATCAATTGCAAAGCGACAGCTGACTGGGATAATACCTAACACACCAGATACAACTCCCGGAATGAGTTCCGAGGATTCTAACGAAGCAACTACAACCGAAACAGCCCCATCCACTGCAGGAAATGTTGAGTCAAGGCCTAACATCGTATCAGTTGTATTGAGAGAACATGGCGGAAAACAGTCAAATAACCCGTTTATGATTCAGCCATCTCAAGTGGTATGTATGATACTGTTTTCTTCGTCCGTTGTCCTAATTATATGGTTCTTCATGTATGTAGGCACATTGAAGTATCACAAATGTAATTGATACATGTTTGCGTCTGTAGATCGTGCCGGCCAGAGGTAACACCTGTTTGAATGTATCGTTCACACCTTTTCCGACAACTGACATCAGTCACACAGTGGATTGTTCGGGATACGCTTTAGGTTATGCCAGTTTGGAGAGACCAGATCACATAGTTGAAGGGAAAGTCTGCAGAAAACAACATTACGATATAAACCCACTCCGACTGGACATGACTGCGCAAGTCAAACCTGCCCTGTAAGCATCATTTCAGAATTTCATGCACATTCACTCCACTACATGGAAAACACACTATATTATAATATTTCATCGTATTGTATTTCAATTAAGATTGACAATAGAATGTACAGATGAAGACACAATGTGTTACAGAGCCGCGGCGAGTGATCTTATGAAGGATGGTCAGGTAGGTGTGATAGATTCAGTTTTAATCCCCTATGATCTGGATCACGTAATCAACTCCTGGCATCATCTTGGTGGTGTTGTCGTATTCAGCCTTGCAACAAATATGTTTCTAACATTGCAGATAGTGCCTCAATCTCTTAAGACGTGTAGTGCAGTATTATCCAACCACACAGAGACACCTCTTGTCTTTCGACTGTTGTCATCAGAGCCATTCCAAATAGTTTACACAGACCCAGATACACAGGCGCCAATACTACAGCTACTTCAAACAGAGATGGCATCACTAAACCCAAGGCAAAATATGCTGGTAAGACATGTAATTAATTATTTACATAAAACTACCGACGACAGTTTTTTTATTGTCAAGAGATATAAATGTACATTCTGCGTTTGCTTCATAGCCCGTCAGAGAATAACTTTACTTTGTGAACTTACAGGTTCAAGTTGGATTTCGAATCAGCTTAGAATTATTAGAGAGAATCAGTTGCTGGAATAAAGACGCTGAAGAAGAACACACCAAGACCTGGGAGTTGGAGCTGCATGGACAAGAGCGACGTGTCCACTTTACTGATCAACTCCTCATAGAATTTAACAACAAATCTACACAGGTACAAACCGAATTTGACTTAATATCAGACATATTTTTTTCAAAATTTAGTACTTCATTATAGCCACACACTATTACTAGCAATGATAGCTAATTCAACTGTCCAATCATCTGCACGGACAGTTTTCATTGTGCTATTTTATCCATAGACACACCAACACTGCCTGGAACAACAATGGCCATTCGCTAACTGCCAATCCACATTTAAAGATAATTGCTAGTAATAAATAAGGATTTCATTGTTTTTCAGAAATTGCCATTGGCAGCGACATTAATATTACCGAGTCTAGTAATTAATAAAGAGAGCGTCGACTTCGGTACTTGTTTAGTGGGACAGCCACGGGAGATGCAATTTACGTTGGAAAATCCTTCTGCTTCAGCAAGTTACTGGGCGGTCACAATTGGTAAATCTTTTTTTAGGGATAAAATACATTTAGATGGAATCGAGGTGGAGACTTGGTTCAGTATGATTTGCACGGAAATACCATTTTCTCGATTTAAAATCACGTGTCTTCTCACTATGGTGTTCATTCGTATGAACTGTCTCATAACGTACCGTTGTGCTGTAGACTACACACTTGAGATCAGGGTTCTGGCTTATTGTGTAGCCAATAGCAAAGGTCACCCAACTCAATCAATCAAGTGCTGATCACTATTGGTATTTATACATTGCACAGTATAGTGCAGGTGTGCTTAAATGCCAGCTCCAGTACTAAACTTAAATGCTGTGTGTACACAAGAGAGCAGAACATATTGTAGATAGAATATAACTGAAATAAATAAGGGCAAACTGAACAAGGACCTTGCTTATCATGGGACAGACATAAGACCCTAAGATCTCTTTGGTACTACGGAGGTTTCACTTTCATCAAATTCACAGTCTCAGCCGACCTGAGACCCTTTCACCATCATTGCGACCCAGTAACCTACAACGAATGTACCTCCCATTTATGTACATCTGTACCTCTGCAAAAATGCATCGGATTTCAAAAATTCCTAAACCAGAATGTGTTTCAGGACATTCTGAGCAACTTTGATTTTTGAAACCCCCACTCCCTCTTCCATGGTCTATGCAAGTTCGGCTTGATACATTTTCGGACACTCTTCATCACTTCTTCACTCATTCTTCATCTCACTGTTCATCTCCATATTATTTTATCTCATCATCCCTTTTTGCCTTGTAATATGTCAATCACTTTATCTCTTCATCTTCCTACCTAAAGCAAAGTTACAGTAAAGTTAAATCACAGAATCAGATGAGGCGCGACACAATGCTGGTAAGCATTCTTGTTTTTATTTAGAGAGCAAGTCGGAAACTTGTGAAGAAGACACGTTTAGGATGGAGCCAAGTGAAGGGACCTTGGAGCCTTTCATTACTCACGTGTCCAACAGTAAAACACAAGTTAAAGTTTTCTTCACTGCCAAGTAAGTGAATAGATGTTTCTATCTAAATGATTGCTGTAAACTTTGAGATTGATGTTGAACGTAAAAGTGCTTTCCTAGAATAGCTCAAGTCCTTTATCCGTCTTGAATGTAATAAATAAATAAATATTGTGGTAGATCATGATGTTCGAATCGCACATCAAGTGATTCGAGGCTTTTTAAATGACACCCTTCTGAAAAATGATGTTTACTTGTGAAGGCACACAGAGGACTACGACGCTGTCTTCCTGGTGCAGGGACTTCTCGGGGAGGAACCTCGGCGACTACAGCTGCGTGGAACGGGATCTTACGACGGCAAACACGAAGCGCTAGTCAACGTGTAGATTCATGGAGAATCGCTATTGTGATAGCATATCATCGAACTATCCGTCCAATTACCTTATTGAAACGAAATATATTCAGTTTACACGTTAAAATTATGTACAGTAATAACATCATGAACACTTGTGGGGATCAATTGTCTTGATCATTATGGTTCTGTAAGCATGGCATTCTCTTTTTTATTCACATTTTGTACGTATCAGTCAGTACTTATATGTTCAAGACACAACGCTTTCGGGGGTAAACATGTCCACATAACGATATCTGTGATAGTTAACATAATCTGCAAAAATTTTGTTATTAATGCCAATAAAAGATCATATTGAAGACAAAGTAATGTTTCCATTTGTTGCGCAACATGTACAACAAAGGTTTTTTTGAGCAGCGGTATTTTAAGTTATAGAATTATTTGATTTTCAGCGGATATAGATTTTGTTACAATCAATTTTATTATTTCCCCGTGATATCAAATACAAATTATTTTCCTGGCAAATTACCAAGGATCCTTATTAGACTGGTCACATTTTAAAGCATTTCTTTTTTGAAGTGTCAATATTTCCTGGTTCAGATTATGATGCCTTGTATCCACACAATTGCTTTTGCGATCGTATTTGACCTTCAGAAAAAATGAATCATTGGCAAAGATTCATGAAGTTGTTTACAATGTATCAAACGAGCAGTCAACCTCGACGAACTATATTTCTGTCAATTAATCCAGCATAAAGTCAGACCGCAAAAGCCTCCACAAATCACTAGCTGATTATTAATGATCAACTCCATGAATTGTCAGGATCATCTTGCTTGGTAGTAAACAGACACAGTTCGATTTGTGTTCTATTGATTTGTTCTTTGATGAAGTGAGTTGAGGATCATATTGAATGTCAAATAAGGTGTAAACAATTCACTTCACGTTGACTGCCATTTGGCTTTCAGTTCTCGAAATCTGCGACGTAATATTTAGTCGTAGAAATATTTGCCGTGCACGGGGAATAGCGAATATTAATTAATTCTTTTTGTGACAAGATCATTCTGTTTGTGGAATTAATTCTTCGTGATAAGATCAAATTTACATTTTAAGCCTGGATTTACATCGGGGTTTTTTAAAAAGTTTCAGCAAAAAATAAAGTTGCCTCCAGTGGGAATGGAACCCACAAAACTAAGTGTCACTGGTTTGGAGTCTGATGCATATCCGATTGTGCTGACCAGATATGTGCTACTTGGAGATCTTTAACTGAATTTTGTTTCATGCACCATTTTACTTTTTGCACTTGGATTATTTCCAGAATAATTAGAGTATGATTTTATAAAGGTGTTCAAGATTCAGACAAATATCCAAATGTCAACTTAGCACAGTCAGGAAGACATCGGAGTAAAATACAAGACGTCCTGGTTTTTCTCCTCACTGGGGGCAAATTTTTTGTTGCTAAATTTATTTTCCTTCAGTTTGTTTGATGTAAATTCAGGCTTAAAATGTAAAATTTAATCTCATCGTGAAAAACTCGCTTCGAAGTGTTTCATACAGGTTCATTCGAGGTAAGTAAATATTTAACATTGAATGAAAAGGTTTCTGTTTTTTAATTTGAGAAGTTTTTTGGTCAACAAGAAATGGCGAATTATGACCACAAAATACACTATGTGCTGATTTTGGGTAGTCTTTGGAAGTCAGTTGAGTTTTTCACGATAAGCAATTCTGCTGAATCTGGCAGATCTGAGAGAACTTCCACTTTCTGCTTTTGTAGGCATCAAGTTGTTATTGCAACATACATTCTAGCTTCGACGTCTGCGTATGATGATCTCAGATTCACCTCCGGTGCTACACCAACACAAGATCATGACTGCTGCCGGGCACTTGGGTCTTTAGTTACTTGATGGAACAATTGAAAATTCTTTGCATGCCACCAGTTTTATTGTTACGCCTACACAAACAATTTGGGTACTTTGTGTCATACGACAGAATCCAGGCCCATATAAACAATTTTTTAACTATCTGCCCGCGTACCCTGGGATCAATCATATCAGCGAAAGCATCTCCATGCGCGGCACACGTAAAATATTAGGCCAAACTGTAGATTGACTGACGTAGCCTCGTCTTGGTAACCACTTGTCAGCAAATGCCATTAATTATTATTATGATTTTTTTGGCTGAACTTAAAAGGAATACGTTATTGCAAGGGTTTATCCTGCATCTGAAATTAGCTTCATTAAATCATTCAAGAACAGATTTGTTTTTATGAAAATGAATCTTATTTAAATATAGGTAGATTTTAACTTATTAAAAAATTTTTTGCTCAGAATTTTACTCCATTTTCATGAATTAAAAGAAAGAGATGTGTTCCATGCGAAATTTGGACACTTTCACAGTGATGTCATTACCCTCCCCCCCGCATCCCCCCCCGGGGGTACCTGTCCTGACTGACATGGGCAGGACCTGGACAGGAGGTACCCCCTGGACAGGACCTGCTAGTGGGGGTGGGGGTGGGGAGGGGGTACCTCTAGTCCAGTTCAGGGATGGGTAGGGTTACCCCTTGTCCAGTCTGTCTGGGCTGTCTAGACTAGGGGGAAACTTCCCCCTCTCCACCCCCTCCCGAGACTGGACTAGTGGGTTACCCCTCCTTAAATGTTGCCAATATACATCTACATATTTACAAATGTGTTGCGCAGGCGGTACGCCTCTAACGTTCACGCAGGAGGACTTTCTTGTTCCATTCACGAATTGCAGTTGAAAATCTATTTCTTTCTCTTTTTGCAGTAGGAGATGTCAGACTGGAATTTGGTGTGGCTTGAGCCCAAGAGATCACTGTGTACTCCGAGAAGCAGTACTACAGACTCGCCCCTCACACTGGTCAGTTTCAAAGTTCCGGCTCAAATCAGGAATTTTTTTATTTTTCTTTTTTCTTTTTTAACAAGTGGAGACATCTGAAAGTTCCTTGACGTAAACTTATTGTGTGCAACACACTAATATTTTAATTGGATAACGTCGAAAAATAAATAAATGACACGAATTTCGGTCTTGTTTTGCCCACTGTCGCTGTAACAATATAGAATTGTTTCTTGAAATCCAATAAAGAATATCCCTCGTAGATAACCTTTAAATTTAAATATTAGGAGGAAGAAAAAAGATTAAATGATATTCGGAGGCCCACAACTTCAAGCCAAGCAAAGTCAGAAAGACCCTGGTTGAAAAGATACTATGTAGCAGATTCCTGTGACAAAGGCAGACAGTCCTGGACCAAAATGGAGTTGTTTTTAGATTGCCATAAGTGCATATATAATCGTAATGGTACAGTTAAAACGGGTACAAAGAAATAAAGAAAAGTGACGCTTTCCCTTGCCACCAGTTCTTCATGAATGTTAGTTATTCGTTATTTTCATATCAGTATTATGACATGGAGTGATAAATCCAGTATTAATCTTATCACTGTTCAAGAGTAGGTTAAATGAATATTTTGTCTGCGAATTTGTAAGTATTACTAAGTGTGCACTGAATCGTGCTACGAAACTTCACGTCAGTTATTTGTTATCTTCCGTTTTGATTGTTGTTAACACTTTCTTAAATACTCTTTTTTGTTGAAATTTAAAAATAATAAAAATAACACTCGAAGTTTAACCTTTAAAAAGTTTTCGAGTTTTGTTTTTTGGTCGCGTCGTTTCATTCAAGGTGATATCGCAGATCAGAATTGAAAAGCATTTGTTGATCTCTATGCTCAACTGTCAAGCTATCCACCTTGGTATCTAGCTGGTCAGCTAATCACAGAATCAGATACGGTTCCCCACAAAATGCTAGCAAGCATTCTTGTTTTATCAATCATGAATCAGAGTTTATATTAAGTCTGGTGTCACCTAAAAATGTCCTCATGCTCAGGCCCAAAAAGCAAGCTATCCTTTGTTTGGCATTTAGACGCTAATAATAACATTCATTTTTTGCTTAAAGGGCTCATATAAAAGACAACACTGGTGACGCGCGATGCGTTTCAGCATTTTGCTTTCGTGCAAAACATTTAATTCATCTGTAATCCATTACTCCAGTATGAAGATATTGTATGAATTGTGTTTAATAACGCTTCATGGAATATTACTTTGCGATTCAAATGATCAAATTTATGGAGATCCCAATCCTGGTAAGTAAACACTAACTACTTTTTTCGGATCAGATTTTTTAAAAGTTGCGGTTGAAGTTGAAATCAGGGTAAAATTAGTTTCCTACTTAATAAGCTTGATGTCTGCAAAAATCTTTTGAGTGGAATATCACACAAGCTTCCGGACTGTAAAAGCAATAAAAAATTAGACAGATCTATAATTAAAAATCATGTCAAAACCAGCACACAGAAAAAAAAACTTGTACACACAACAATGCATTTGACTGCCTTTGTAGATCAATGTTTAAAGACCTTTTATTTCCGTAATTTAATCTTTTCTTTTCCTCAATTTTCTTTTGCATTTTTTTTCACGATAGATTATAATTCCTATTTTTATTTTGACAAACTAGACTGCAAACACCTTGGACAATTCTTAAGAGATAAAAATGATAACTGCCACTACTTGGTTTGCACCTACGGGCATGATGTGTACGACGACACTAAATTATCTGCTGTGAGCAGAACATGTCCTTCTGGAACTGCAGTACCCTATTATTACGACAGCGGTTACTACAATCCGTGTACATCGTTTAGTGGAAAATGTCAGACAAGTATGCTCTCTGAGCAATGTTCCCCATCCTTTTGTACAGATCGACAACAAATGTACTCGAATTTTTACCTACTTAATATGCAATTTTTTTCGTGGATATTCAATGTTTTGATAATAATGCAACACATTTAGAATAATCTTCAATTAAATGTGACACATTAAAATTTGTGTAAACCGTAATAATATATTATTAATAGTATATTCGAGTTTTTCCTAAATGACACAAATCTGACATTTCTGGCATTTTTGTACAAAATTGACATCGAGGGTTTCAAA
>JBCAUG010014456.1:0-42367 GCA_038406175.1 Haplosyllis leylae
TTTTATTTTATATACGATATATTTACGTAACACAAAGAAGTAGTTACACGGATAGGGAGAAATTGCCTTATGACCGTTATAGGACCCGGTACATAAGATAACACCGGGGCCCCCCTGAATCGGCTAGTGACAAGTGTAACATTTGTTCATCATAAGGAAATAGCCGCACTGTGAGGTTAAATTTGGGAAAAGTACTCATTTCCAAATTTAAGGAAAATATATTTAGAATGGTTCGACTAACACAATCACAGGCCCAGCTTATTAGTTTTCATCTTGAAAACAATGTCCAATATCATGTTAATACCTATTCAATACAATTCTCTGACTAGACGAAAATCGCATATAATGGGTATTAATAAGATGTTACATACTGTTTTTTATGATGATTGTGGATTTTAAAACAGTGTGCAAGACCATGTCGAAACAACATGAGAAGGAAGGACGAATACCAGGAGTGGTATCGTCAATTTAGGAATGAATGACATTGGTCTGTGACCTTTTTTGTCTTAAAGCAAAAAATATAATCTTTGACGAAAGAACTAACATACTGTCCTTTTGTAAATTTCGCCGCAATAACGTCAATATTCTTCACACGTGTACCTTGAAACAATCGAACCAAAACGTATTCAAAAATTACGCATTTTGATTGCTGCAGCAAGTAGACAAAGTGTACATTTTTGATGTATTCCTGGAATCTTACTAGAAAATCAAGAGCATAAAAAAGGGAAAACCACTCACTGAAAGCTTGAAACTGAGCGAGACTGCCAATGCATTGGAATCACATCAGATTATGGATCAGTTCATCAAGTAGCATCTATGACTTACAAATTTCATCGCTTCCCGTGGGATTCTCCTTTTTCCCGAATTGCTCGGTCTTCTCGCCTTTCTCGCTATCAAGGCCTCACCTATTGACACCCTGTCGTATGAGATACCCACATAGCTCAATGAACTACATGCATAATTCACGATAAGCTGCTTTAAAATCTTTTCATCTCCACCAGCTTTTCTAGAACCAGAACTGCGAGTTCATTTTCAGCGCATCACCCACTTCTGCTTTTACTGTTTGTGACCATGCAGCAATTGTACGCGGGGAAAAACCAAGATATTGTAACTCAAAGGCACTAATTTCAATCGTCACTCGAGCAACAATAGAAAATACTTTTCTTATGCACCAACTACTTGATGCCTATTTTTTTATTTCTGGCCAAAACGAGGCCCTGAACCATATGTTAAATTATCACCGCAAATCATGTTGTCCATCCTATGATATAGCTATGAATGTCAGCAATATGACAACCACTATCCAAGTAAAGTAGAATGGATCCGCAGTTAACAGTTATGCCACTTGTCACTGCCAACATTACATGGTAGTGTGTTATTATATTTGGAATAAAGCAAGTTTTATTAGCATCTTTATGTGATTTGGCCTCCCTTTGGCCCTGCAACTGTCAGACAAGCAGTAAAGTAACATGGCTTATGTGAAAATATTGCTCTCGAGGGCATATTTCCTATTAAGGAAGACACTGCCCATTGCCAAATTAAGCAGAGAATAATCCGCTATATTTAGTAGCGTTTCTCAGTTTCTTTTGTACACTTCTATTTTTATTACAAACATGGTCAACCCTCCTGTAGTTGTGAGAATGTTTTTCTTATTCCTGAAAGTTTGATTAAGTGATGCTTTGTTGCCTCCATTTTCAAACAACAATTGAATGGCGAAAGGAAAACACAGCCAACAAATATGAGAGTTTGTTGAATGCAGCAGCTAACCGATTGACCACATGCTCATGTTTAATTTTAAGGATGAAAATCTGATCTTTTTATGTCATATTTGAAAGGTCTTATGCTAATCCACATAAATTACAGTTTTTCTCTTAAAATTGGCGGAAAACAACGGCAAGAAAAAAATCGTTACTCTTAAAGACAGCAATACATACATGTATAAAACATGATTTGAAGAGCAATTTCCAGATTAACACATAGCCGTTAAGCGTTAAGTTGGGTTTGGTGACCCCTGGGTCAGAGGAAGTGAACATCGGGCCTCGTAGAAATACCCTGGCTTCAATCGAATGCAATTCGGGTCCATTGTTAATTCTGCGCTTCCGGTTTCAAATAAATACTTAATCCCACTAAGGGCCCAAGATACACATTTACAATATTTAGGGTATATTTATTTCAAATAAAGGGCGTCGGTCTGTTATTCATTATTTCTGTTGAGTCCCACTTTCCTTACTGACTTAAACGGAACTCTGAATTTCGAAAGGGTGCTTGTTATCATGTTATTATGGTAAGCTTTTTCATTTATCTGTTATGGTCAGTTGGTCTACCTTTGTAAGGGTGATTACACTAATTTCATATTTCAATAATTAATTTTACAATCAACAAAATCAGCATGAAATGGAAAAATTACAATGGCAGAATAATTGAAGCATATTGGATTATCGAATTATAAAATTCAGGACATATTTTGTAAATGTTAATCAGACAATTTATATTAAATGTGCTGAAATATGAAACTGTTTAATATCTTGCACATTGTCTGGTTCTATTTATTCCTCGTTAACTTTGTCTGTGTGAAGCTGGCATCTAGTGAGATTTTTAAAAAGCTTTAAAGTCGTCAAAACTGTACGTCAAGAATGCTTCGTCTACTGAACAGGAAATGATAGACAATGCTTAATGAAGAAAGACATAAAAAACGCTTCACTCGTTCCTATTTCGCCTTCTCTAAATCAACCTCAAGACCTGCTAAGCTTTTTGAATGCGAAAAAAATTCTTTTTGAATTTTCATGTTTATTCAACGTCCATGGACAAGTATACTGATACAAAATCAACATAAAAAGACAAAGACAAAAGGCAAAAATTACGAACAAAGTGCTCCAGAATAGGAAAATCTACATGTGCTTGCTGTACGCATCATTCTTGCCAAGTCCAGGTTAGAAATGGGCCACGATCTTAATTCTAATCACCTTTAATGGCACGTTCTATGATCTCTTCCTCTTAATTTCATCACTTTCCTTCACAATTCGATTAAACAGTTTGGGACATGTTTCTAATACAACCAATTGGTCATCACGCCGCTTAGCTGCATGGATATGACATGCTTGTCAAGTTAATTAAGAATTGCTTAATGAGTCTTCTGTCCGACTTAATTATAGCATTCCATCCCTCTTCCATATGACCACATTTGGTGAGGGATTTTGTGCCAAGCGCCGGCTGCCTGGAAACCATGGGCTCTGGACAAACATCAAATAGAACGAGGTTTTACTTGCTCCTGTGATACATGTAACTGATTGAAATGTTCTTCGAGATCAAGGCACACGGGTAAATAAGAGTAAGTTTACTAATTGTAAAAACAGCGGCTTTACCGGCTTAAAATGACATTATTTCTTGTTGGTGACTCGGTTACCTAAGCGCTTGGATTTGGGTTAGGCACGAATGTTTCAGATTTTTGTGGATTTTTATTTGGCACTTTTTCACGCACGAATGACTTGCGCACAAATGTTACGCATCAATGTTATGCACAAATGTTGAAATGAACATGGGGGGGGGGGGAAACTCGGAAAACTTGGAAAAACTAAAAATTGCATTTCAGTTGGAGGGGACTGTTGGTGGCTATCTTTCACTAATTATCATCTTATTGGCCATCTTGGATGGCAGCCATTACCAGAAATCATAAAAATGGCAATTATAACTCATAGAGCCAACATAGAGACTTGCAACAAAAGCTGAATCCCACTAAGTTTAGGTCAATCTTCAACTTTAACATAATGTCAGCCATCTTGGATGGAAGCCATTACCAGAAATTACAAAAATAGATGTGTGCAGGCTGAGGTGGTTTAAGTAACCTGTCAAAAAGATGTCAAATGTCAAAAAGTCAAACATGTGAACTATGGAGGAGGTTCACAAAAAAATAAATTGACACAATGAGGTTCACACATTTTGACATCAATTTTAATGTCACATATGAAGGTCATCACAATTGGCCAAAATAATTTCTATCAACATTTTGAAGGTTTTGGGGTTAACACCTTGTAGTGATAACTGGTGAAGGATGGTCACCAAAGGTCCCCTCCACCCAAAATGCAATTTTGAGTTTTTCCGAGTTTTCTGAGCCCCCCCCCAACATTCGTGCGTAACATTCGTGCGCGAGTCACCAATGTGTAAGTTTTACACTCCCTGATATTCTTGAATATTCACGAGAGATCATAATCTTTTTGAAAGTTTACAGCGCAAGATACTATCATAGAACGCAGTTAAAACAGTGTCTTAATCATCCATGCTATGCATTCTTTTTTCCCAGCAAATCTAGTTAATCTAAGTAAGATCTATGATATAATATTTTATTCTTGTTCTTTTGCTGATTGCCATTCTCCTGGACTTTTCATCGTGCTGTGAATGCAGACAAGTTTACATCGCGATTGTGCAGAGCCACGTTTCCATTTGCCTGGCATATGGAGGTCCCCTACTTGAGTTGTTTGCTGATTAAGTAATTTGGACACCTTCATGAATTTCATGTCCAAGCAATGATCATTCAATTATAAGATGTTTCACAGTGAGAAAATGGCGATATAAAACAAATTGTGTGAAATTTAGCACCTCAAATAATGACTGGTTTGAAAAGAGTTGTCACTTGGAATGATCGATGCGCCCGAGAAGATTCCGAGCAGAGATGCCGGGTAACGCGAAAATCTGATTTGCTCAAACCCCAATGCACAGTTTTAATTACTTGAATACAACATTGGAATTGACCTCATAGGTCAAAGTCATTTCATATTAGATCTGTGATTTTTCCGCAATGTTTTTTTTTAAGGTCAGGCATAAACAGTTGAGAAATTGGTGGACTTTTTTTGTGCATTACTAGAAATGAACGTAAAACATGGCGTTGCAATTTACAAATGAGCATTGTTATTTCAGGCATTGTTGGGGTGTCTATTGCAAATAATGTCTGAGTAGATGATTGGACAGTTAGTTTTACGTTCATTTCTAGTATTGCACAGGTATCCACTACAAAACAATTCTTGAACAACAGACAACAATTCCCATTTCATCTATTGAGACCATCCTTTTTTACATGGAATAGTATTTGTTAGATCCCAGCAAGACAAAAGTGACACTACCATCTCAATTTCTCATCGACAATATCTCAAAGGGTAATTAAAGTCCTATGTGAGAAACTCGATACAAACTTTGGTTATTAAATCTATTTCCTTCAAACTTCACCTCATCATTGAAGCCTCAAGCAATCACGATTATTAGGTACTTTACTTTCACCCGTGCTCTTTGTGATTAAATCACTTTGTAACTGGCCGATCATATATCCATAATAATATGATTATAATCCTAAAAGTTTGCCTCAGACAAAAGATTATATAAGTTTACTTTCTACTTTTCAAATTCTCTTTTTAGAATTAACATGCCACCTGACGGATAAAGCCATGCATGCTGTAATTAGACTGACTATAACCATTCATTCTTATCAGAAATGTAAAAATCCGGCATGGTCAGTGCTGTGCTTCACCACTTCAAAGGGAATTATTATACTGCAAAGTATGTTTAAGCTCAAACAAAATGGACTACGGTTCATCAACGTTCCAATTTTTGCTAAATTTGGTGGGTAGATTTTTCCACAAATTAGCTGAGTTATATTGATCCAGTGGTGCACACATGTAAATAAAGACCATTCCAAGTTTTTTACAATCTCGAGTGGACTGACTGCATCATTTCCTATTAGACTGATGGGAATTGTAGTTTTATCTTAAAAGACAAATTTCAAAAAAGAAGAAAACACTCAAATGATTTGATTAAATTGACTGAAAATGTTGAATTTAACAAGGAGATATCCACAATGTGTAGAAAACACATTGATTCTTTTATCAGAAAATTCTTTTCTGATTCTGTTTTGGAAATCCCAAAAATTTTGGTTTCTTTGTTCTCAAAAATTTGGACGCATCTGCCACCGTCTTAAGCAAAATTACAACCTCTTCCTCCAACTTTCTGGAATATACAAGTCTTTCCAGATACTCGAACATTCATGGAACTCAGTGACACGAATGATGAAGTCAACCATTTAAAGAATCTATGTTTCAAACATTCAACATCTCCCCAAAAAGTATTCCCATTGGTATTTGGTGCGCAGATGGTCTGGAAGCACAGATTGGAATTTAAGCACTCTAACACTTTGCAAAGGGCTGGGTAATGATGATCCATCAGTGCTAGCCCAGCCCTTCTCAAGTGGTACCAGGGGATTGGGCTTAACACACATCAAAAAGCGTCTCTAAACAGTGCGTGCTGGGGAGCTATCATTGCGGACTATCGGTCAAGGGAAATTATTATGCACCATGCAGGCTGAGTTATCCGAATTCAGGTTTAGATTCAGAAAATTACCATGTCCTTTCTGCTAGAATTTAATCACTTGTACAGTAAAGACACCGAAATTGTCTTAAAAACTCTTGATGAAACGACTGGAAATGTGGTGTTGCAATCATAGGAATCAACAGAAAAAATCTCAAATGCATAATATATGTCCATGCAAATACCCAGTCATATTTATAACAAGTTCTGAAACCTAATGAGTTTTCAGGTCATAATAATCACGGAGTTGAAACCAGAGAAGTCGCATTACACCCTCATCATGTAAATAACGTCTATGTCCACCGCAGTTCCTTGTGTGTCTTTAAATAATACTTTAATGTCCCTGAACTGTCCCTAAGTTCCACAATCAGTCATGTTGGTGTGCTTGTGCATTATTTATGGAACCATTTAATGGAGGCTGTATTGTTATTATATCTCTGACGAACCAATTTGGTGCAAGTTAGACAGGCTATTAGACCTGGCTTTCAGGTCTCCTGTGCCTCATCAAGATTTTTACTTTCTCCATACGTCTTAAAATGTTAAGTGAGATTAAGATGGAGCCTTTCAATGTATTTGATATATTTAGAGGCAGGTTTCATCATGGTCATAAATAATTATTGAACTGTAATGTTAGTTTGTCATCTGTGCTATATTAATTTTGAATGGGGAAAAAAGAAGAAATGAAGCAAAAACCTATCCACAATTTTCAATGCGGTCGAACTTAGTTGTCAGAATTTGTTTTCATAAAAAAATCTGGTGCCGGCGCATCAGGTTTATTCCAGGACGCATGGCCCCGTGGAACCCCTGATGATATTGTCCTGTCATATACTGACTAATCTAGATTTTCTGTCACCATTTTCTATGCTTTATTTATTGAACTCATTACAGTGAGCAGTCAGATGGAAAACCTGCCAGAACACGGGAGCAGGGAGGTCTTACCGGGAGCAGAGACTGCTTGGTTGCCTCGTGGGACAGACGAATTTGCACTGGACTGAACCATCCCTGGGTCCACTGTGGCAGAAATCCGGTTATAGGGATTTTCCAATCCTGCCTATGGACCCTGAGATAAGTTCTTGAAGGAATGGACAGGGATCACTGGGGGGATCATCCAGGTTGGGCTCTGGGTCGTTTATGGTGCTACATCACACGGGGATAAAGTGGGATCATAATTCCATCATATATCATATTTGCCTTCAGCTCCTGTCACAAACCAGCTATGTCACCATTTTAATGGCTTCTTCTCACATCTATTAAAGCTCCAGAGGTATCGAAAATACCAGGCAGTGAAAGTTTTACCAGGTGGCTCGTTGCCCATGGATGTATCGAGAAAATTGATGCTATGGTTTAAGGTGTCCCCACCACCTTTGAGTATCACCACCACTTCATCTACATTCACAGAATGGTGAATGACATTCGTAGGTCCCTACCACATTCCCATAATTTTGGGGTCAAAAGGCAAAACCAACCACTGAGTGAGTCTGAACGATCAACCAATGAACGATGTACAGACACACAGATAAATCGTAGAATTCCACATATCGTGTGAATTGGAGTCTTTCGGGAAGGGAGATTGGGAAAGCGTGACATTTTCAATTGACGTGATTCTCAGTTTTCAATTTTTAAATTCCAAAGTCTTCAACAAATCTATTTGTTATCAAAATCAATAACGAATAATTGTATTCTAAAATGTCTGGTCACGAAAATTAAATTGAAAACCAGCTCTTCAGGTGTTAAAAGTTAAATTTTCATTTGTTTCAAAGTAAAGCGATGATATAGTTTAGTCTGGATGTCTAAATTCAATTGTATTGGTTCGGGAAACGAATAATTGTTAGAAACGGTCGGTTTCCCCAAGACCTAATTTCCTACTTTTCCTGTGTATTGATTAACTCAGGAACAACGCTCAACATGACAACAGTTATTTCAGTATGAAAATCTTATGCAGTCAAGAGTTGGGATTTAATGAAAACTGCGATGTAAAACCCTAGTTCAGAAATGAATAACTGATGAAAATAATTATATTCATTGTTAAACTTACTAAACGCCAAATAGGTACATATATCCATCCCCGTGTTGTTAAATATTAATTCAGTTTGAAGCAACTTTTACAAAATTGGCATTTATACCAATGATGCCATTTGATGTATTCGTGAAAAACTCGATTGAAGTAATAGTTCCAAGTTCCAAATTCGAGAAGGGGAAACTTGTGTGGAGAAATATAAAATATTCACGGTTTTCCACGACAGTAAAATTTTGCGAGGACAACACGATTTTAAAGTTGGATAAAGTTAAATCATCTGCAGTATCTCAGCCAACTACATCAAACTGACTTTACATAAATCGTACTCCTCTGTGGAACCTATTTCGAAGCGCTCATTCAACACAAATTTGATTGGCTTCCTAGAATACTTCAGTCAGACATTGATAAATGTTTTCACGGAGTAAATACTCCTACCAATGAACCAAACATTTTGAATGACCAAAAAGAGGCTTGTTTTGCAATTCAGAGGCGAATAAATATTTGATGGGACCATTTTCCTCTGTGCACTTGAAATTACAAATGGGACTACTGAAGATCTTGAAGGGACAGGAAAATAATAGTTCTATTGTTATAGTCTGGTTTTGTTGTTTAAGTTTACCAAGGAAGTCTATTAATGATCATGTGATCATGAATAACAATTGTGGGGCAAGAATAAACACCATTGTATTGGTTCTAATAGAAGCCCTTAACCTAAGAACACAATTCAGTTTATTCAAGAACACAGTCACGAAAATTTCTTCTCGCAATGTCTGACATTCTATTTTTTTCTATTCTTGTCCAATTTTTTTTTCCAAATCTTTCCAAAGTAGATTGTAGTCTAGGCACAAAACTGCTTGGTAGACTTGATTAGAAAAACCACAGCTCGATCCTTTTGAAATACAAAAGTTTACCCGTCATCTAGATGACAGGGAAAGATCAATGATTTCTCAATCACCGCAAAAACAAAGACTGGAACAGAGGTTTTTAAACTGAAATTGGTGATAAATCTTTTAAAATAAACTTTTCTGTGTCGTTTTAATGCAATATATTTCCTCACCTGTCAATGCATATGTACCCGATGTACGAACCCTTATCAGTCGTATTGTTCTGTCATACAGAGTTTGATCTGGATTTGCGTCTGCCGAATTTTCTGCTTTATTTATTGAACTCATTATTGGATGCAGTCAGGTGGAAAACCTGCCGAGACTAGGGAGCAGGGAGGTCTGCCAGGAAAGGAGGGACAGGTTCAGTGTCTCGGGAGGAAGGTGACTCTTCTGTGGCCACCAGATTACCAAGAGGGCTGGAAAGAGATGACAGAAAGTCCGCAATCCACTGCAACGGTCTCTAAGCAGAGAATTGATGCCGTGGATAGGGATCATTCGGGAGCCAGGGGTTGAACTCATCAGATCATCCAGGGGTTGGGATTTGGGGTCGCCTTCGGGATAGTCCATATCAAACCGGATAAAATTGGGTTTACAATGCAATCATAATTCATAGTGGTTTAACTTGATGTCATAAGCCTTCCATAAAGCCATTTATGATGAACCTGCGGCAGAATCAAACAATATGCTGCAAATACGTTGTGAAATGGTATCACTTCTGGAAAGGATGGGATGAGTATATCCAAGAGACTGCAGGAAGTATTCCATATCATTGGTTGGAAAGACATTTGGGAAATTAAACTTCTATGAACATGGAAACATAGAAAACATACTAAGTTATTTAACGTTGAGTTTTCTCAGTCACTTGCATGTGTGATATTTGGTCAGTGTGACCCCTCCACCATTTATCGTCCCACAATGTCCAGTGACTAAGTGACCAGCACATGTCAAGGTTGCAGAGGTCACAGACAGAAATTGCACCACGGTATACCTAAAAGCTTAATTTTGACTTAATTCAAGAGTAAAGGAAAGTTGGGAAATTCATGATGACCAAGAATAAACCAAGTAATATCCCCATTTTCTTCACTTTTCAAGTCTGGACACAGCAAAGAAATTGGTGACACTCCACAGACTGTTAATTTTAGATAAAATTAACAGTCTGTGGGCAGTGAACGGCCAATTGTCTAATAATTTCTTACAGCAAGTGTCCCTTGCTCTCTCACAAAATCTTAGCATCATCTTACGCTCAGTCGGAAGACACATTTTTTTCTAGAAAAATATCTCCTAGCTCTTTTGACTGTCATATTACAATAAAGCATTAGAAGTATTGTCGAAGTGTCACCCAAATTGACAACTTTATTCGGATGAGAGGTCCATCTCAATTGGCAATGTTTTCCTGTATTCCTTAAAATCTCACGTGCCAAATGAAAAGAAAAAGACGACCATGCAGAGCATATCAGTAGGTGATTGACCATTGTTTTCCTGTAAACAGAGCAGGAATGAAAAAGTTATTGTTCAATCACCGCGTCTGATTAACATTAAATTATCCAGTTGTGGGTTGTATCAATTTTGCAGGAACTCCATTAAATGTAATTTAACTCATGTCATTTCTGTGAGCCGTCCACACCTTAGTGGACCCTGCTACAGATACAAAGGACAGACGGAACTATGATTGGAGGGTTATAGGATCCCATTCTTGGGAGCAGGGGTCAAAATAGGAGGGCTGACCTCGAGATCCTGGGTGGATCTCTATTACTACTTTATCCAAACTTCATGACACCTTTCGCAGATGTCATTTTTGGTCCACCACTTGAAGCTGGGTAAAATACACCACCGATAGCATCATCAGATTTTGAATAAAAATATGCCTGTATGTTATAAACATAACTTGCAGGATTGCCATTTTTGAGTCCGTTCAAAAATTCCTGTCAGCTTTCCAAAATTCTCTGACCAGGAGAGGACATGGCAAACATGAATGAAACGAGATCACCATATCAATTAAAAAATTCCGTCGTTTTTTTTAGTTAGAGATCTACAACTATTTTCCCTTGAAATAAAGATTAACATTTGTAAAATTTATATGGCATTTAGAATTTTCTTTACAAATGTTCAGTGCAACATTGCTGAATTTTATAATGGTGTAAAACTGAAATGCCACAATTAAGTAGGTGTCACATCTGCACTGGTTTTTGGGTGAAATAAAATCAGGAGAGCAACATGGAACATTTCAGTGATACACAATTTAAAACCTGACCATTAATAAGTATTTAAATTTGCATTTGAAGCCCCAAAGAAGGAAAAATTAGCACAATTAAAGTTCAAACAGAAATGATATGAATACCTTGAATTGTGAGTTAGGAATTTGGAATTATAAAAATACATTTTTACTCACGATGACAGCATTGTACGTGATGCGTGAATGATTCCCATAGCAATTACATAGAATTTGATCACAACGAATAACTTTTATTTCTCCGTCTCCTGAAATTTCCCTGATGGTGGCAACCCTGACTTGGTGATGTCTTTTTATGCAAATAGTGAAGTTATTGTTTGTAGGGTTGTTCAACTCTTTCGAATATAGAGCCACTTTAAATCTTCTTTGCAGAATATTATCCGTGTGCAACAAAGGGATTCAGGAGAAAACGGTAAGGCCTTTTACCTTCTTGAAAAATAAAGGATGTTCTGCAGTAGCACAGAGTTCATTCTATTACATGAAGCGATACTTGAAACCAGAAGTAATTATTACTTTCTGAGGAGAACCACATTTCTATTATTGATGCTACCTTCTCATAAGGAAAACAACGAGGTTAATAATAGTTCTAAATTATTCACCTTTGCAATCTCTGGCTTTATTTTTTATGGAAGTCTTCAAAACGAAATCCGCGTGAAAGCATCTTGTGTAAATGAGTGAAATAGTGATGCAAATAATTTACTATTCGTAATCTGAGAAGAATTGTTGCTCTTCATTGGTCATTATCTTCACCAAACTTCAAAATGTATTCAAAAATTTCTTTCTACTGTTAAAATGTTTTTTTCTTAACACTGCTCTTGGTGGTGTACGAACAATTGCGGACATTTGTCTGACAATAATAAGTAAGATTGAAGGCAGACGCATGCCATGCAGCACTCCATGCAAGTGAATGTGTTAATAGAGTTGTTTGCATCCAAATTTGGAATTGGTGCTTTTAGTTGACATTTGATCCAGTGTCTGACACTCTGAGCAAATGGTTTGTAACATCACTGAAACATCTCAGTGACACATGGTAACAAGAAGAACATGTTTTCCAACTGGAGTTGGATGACCTGCCAGGCAGATGTTTTGGGATATCAAATTTGATTGTTTTCAAGTACTTTGGATGTTCATTCCATTAAAGAAACATAAATGAACTCTCAAATTGAGACATGCATTAAGACTGCAAGTAGCAATTATAACACAAGCCTTAGTATTTGCAGGCAAATAACAAAGAACGGGACATACAATAATCTTGTCATATGTGTGTTCTGTAGGTTCTATTCTCATACTAAAAGAAAATATTCCAATAAAATTAGTCGGTCCTAAATTCAGTTCAGTACTTCACTGACTGAAAGAGGTATGGTTGATTTAATTGGAATATTTTCCTTCAGTGTTTTACGAGGGTCCAGATGTCCATTTAAAGATGCTCACACGTGCATTACGTGCTTTGACATGCAGCACATGTAAAGGATGACCACCAAAGTGCATGACGGAATACAAATGGTCAACACATCCAGGTTATGGGTGACATCCCGGAGCTGTAAGGCACGACAGTGTGCAGTCCCTTGGTTTGACCTCTTGACATTGACTTGTGCTGGTCACTTAGTCACTGGACATAAGCGATAAATAAATGACTTGAGGGTCAAGACAGTCAAATTAAAGAAAACACTTTTTCACAAAGATAATCTACATTAAAAAAGTATTGTCACCGCAGTGTTTCCCGTAAATTACAGTTGAGCCTGTTTTAATTATGTTTGAAAAATTCAGTAGTTTGCTAATTTAGGAATTACTGTTTCTAATATCCTTGTGCTTTCCCATTTAGAGACATAACCAATGCATACTTCTGACCTTAGGGTCATCGTGAACAATAAGTCACTGACCATAACTGGGAAGAAGGTTTTCAAAGGTCACATGTTCCGTGACACCTTTATTAATGATCTAATGTGTGTCATCGTCATCTACATCTTTTAGTAACCCTTTTCAATAATAATTCTAGCTTTTCAATAATAATAATGTCATACCGGTACTGGCGGACTGGAATGAAGAATTTCATAATTTCTTCTTTTTGTTTCAACAGTCAATGGAGAAAAAAGGGAGAATAATTTCCTAAACTCTGGTAATACTTCGGTTTTCGAGAATAATCATCAGTTCATCCCGTTAACTTCAACAAACTCGTGTATGCATGAAAAATAGATGGCGAGGGAAAAGCAAAGGTGATATTCTAAGATATTGCTAAAATAACAAATATGAAGTTTACCACCAACAAGCTGGTACAATTATTACTTTACCAACAGGAAGGCAATCAGCTTGGGTCAAAGGGTCTGACATGACATAGGTAAACGTTGTTAGATATTTCGCTATCTATCATCCAATAATTGAACCACCCCTGAGTATGTGCGCCTCGGCTACAGCTTCATTTCCTCGTCCCTATTGTAAAAAGAAAATTCTGAAGGTTAATAACTGCTTGTAGCTTCTGCCTTGTAAATAGGAAGGGGAAGATAGCGACCTTGTGTCCCATTTTATTATATTTGCAGAAAATCCATAATGAATCTCATCAAGGGTTAATCACAAAACTCCAACATCTCCATGGATGGGAAGAATGCTAAACTAGCCTGAAGCCGTCTTGTGCATTCATACAGAAACTTCCACTCTCCATAGTTATGTAACTTCCAATTAAAAGAAAGAATATGCTTCTGGGAAATGAGTTAACTATCCTTGTAGTGGCAGATCTATCCAGAAGTATGTGCACAACACCCTTCCCTCTGTAGTAAATCTTGTCATTATCTATATTTTCTTATAGTTTTAGCTTATCCCAATGTTCTCTTAGTAATTCATGTAATTCAAATAATTTCGCTGAAAATGTTCAATAGTCAACCAAAGATTCGCCAAGGCTTCTTACATCAGCTTCGGGGAAATTTATTCCTGAAAATGACAATGACTAGAATTCACATTTGGTCTGGGTCATTTTCAACACCTATTGATATCCTGGAACTCAGGTACCTGAGTCACCTGGAAACCTCGCTTTTTTCATAGTAAACAATGAACTAAAATTACCTGCAGTTGCCTGCAGTTTTAGATTGCAACAAAGAAGCTTCCAATCAATAAAATACATTTTGCAGTCACACTGTCTGTCACCAGTGATATCAGGACTGACACAGATGCTGACTTCAGTCGCACAGATACACCCACAATCTAAATCTATTCTTACCAGAGAATCCTTTGACCAGAACTAAAGTGGAAAATTATCAGAACTATGCATTTGGAAGAATGGGCAACGAGGATAAGGCTTTTGACCTAAAAAGTTCAATCCTTATCCGACCAGCCCCACAAAGTCTGGCAACGGGTTATTGGGACTGAAGTTTTCTTTCGCAGTTCAAATATCAGGGAATAAAGTAGAGAAAGACTTATTTCACGTTGCAGCTTTTATTTAGAAAACTGGCAAAGAGCAATCTGTTATCTGTATCTTATGTTGTAGTGTATAAAAACGTTTTTGCAAAGGTTAGTTTCTTCAGTTAACAATAAGACAATAATTACATTGATGAAATTTCAGTCGTGCATTTACCAACAATATTTACTAATACTCATTTAGTCCAGTTAGCTGTCCTTGGCAGGGAGATGCAAGGACATTCAGCTTTCAATCTCAGTGGGTATTACAGTAGAATGGGTCTTAATTTATGCACTGGGTCCAAAATGGTCAAGCATACTATGGCTAGGAGGTTGTACAGAGAACTGTGAAAAGGGTAGGGGGTAGCAGTCCTATCGGTATCTGCCAATGCATCTTGGAACATATGTACTGGCTTGGAACACAAACAAGTAACTTCTGTATGATATTCATTGAACAATCTCTCCAGACTGTAAGGTGTAACACAAACACTGATAGAGCAAACTGCAAATAGTCTCAAATGCATACAGTCAAGGGTTACTGAGTAATCTTGAGGGGATGTTATAACATATAAGAGGTCACTACAATACAGCTCAACAAGCAGTATTTCCACAGTCATACAACTATGTATTGTTCATACCACTATCAAGTGATAGGCTGCTACTAAGTCCATAACATTCACTAGAGGTACCCTTGGCATGATATACAAATGATAGAAAACACAAGTAAAGGTGAAACATGCAGAGATAATTCAGTTGGCAAAAGAGGGGAGGTTACAGCTAAATCAGCCAAAACCTAGAAACAGAATCGCATAACACAATACAATGCATAAGCATGCAAGAGTATGCATGTTCAAGTGAACTTCAATAAATTCATTAGTTAAGTCAATTAGATATGCTCTACAGTTACATAAGATGCAACAGGGTTATCCCTGTTAGTAGACTGTCACTCATAAGGGGCTTTAGTGAAGCTCTTTTTCCAAAAGCTACAAAAGGGCTCAAATAGCCCAATTTAGATTATTATAACTACACTTACAACCCCTAGATTATTATAACTACACTTATATCCCCTCACCTGAGAAGTACCTGTTGCATACTGTTGGCACTTAACAGTCTAATGGTTACTCTAGTCATTCTACATCCATAGGCATACATACCTCTTTCATAGGGTCAAGTGAACTACTGACATACCATACAAAATAGTTCCCTACAGTCCCAATGGACTGACACTTTTAGCACTCCCTTGCACACCAGTTAATTGAAACTTATAAGAAATAAGAGACCATTTTCTGCTCAGTAGTGCCACATTCTACACCCAACTTCAGTACTCACCCTGCACTGTGATTGGTCATGTAGAACCATGTACCAATGAAATCATTGTAAGGGGTGTCTAATTGGGTACTATATATATGTGTATCAGGGGATGCAATAAGTGGCCACATAATCCACATGTTCACATTTTACTGATAGGTGCATAGGCAGATCCACACATACCCTTCACAGGTTTACTATGAGAATATTACGGTCGTCTTGTAATCTGTTCAACACACACAATGCAATGCATCCATTCAGCTAAGGGAGAACAGAATTGGACTCGATAAAGCAATATAAAGCTGCATCGGTTGCTTTCGAAATACAGTTGAAGAAATGGGTGATTTTCGATGAGATAAAAAGGACTTTCAACTGTTTTTCGGCAGTTCCTTCTACCTTTGTGTCTGCCACACTCTTATCAACACTGACACAGGTTGTGCCCTTACTGCTGAGATACTCTTATCCTCTGTATCCTTTCTCGGGCAAGATTCCTTTGACTAGTGGCAAAATAAAAACTTATCACAACTATAAAAGGGGTAGGGATTGACTACTGGGATGCCACTTTTAACCTCAACTAAAAAGTTACAAGCTGAATAGCTCCATGAAGTCTGCACAGAATTGATCTATAAGGTCTTCTGTACCACAACCATAGAGGGAATGAATTCCGTATGAAAACATTATTTTATTTCCAAATACTTTATTTTTGTCTTTATTTGTAATTGTCCCAAGGTTTTTTGGATTTAAAACGAGAACATTTTGACCAAAATCTTACAGTTCAGTGTTACGGGTTATCGGTAGAAATACTAAATGCTTGTTATGGTTCTTCCTTCTGGAAAGAAAACATTGACATTTACGACTATAATTTTAGAGTTTTAATGTTTTTACTGTGTGATCTACAGGCCGGCAGAAGATGAACTGTGAAAGCTTTATCATTTCTTCGCAGACTTTATGGAACCGAGTCACCGTTTTCCATTTCTTTATCCAGCAAGCATACAGCTCAATTTGAAATTTCAATCTTAATGAATATCTCAGACAAATATTTAATGCCATAAATGGCAATTAATTCAAGTATGAAAAACGATTATTCATGCAACCCTGACCATTATACTTAGATCTGTTACTCATCCGCACCATTCGTACATTAGTGCCTCAAAAAGCTCAACGTGGACGTTGGGGGAAGCATTTGGAATAGTAATCTGGTGCACGGGAAATCAGCATTCAGTGATTGATTCAATTGCTGTTTCCTCTGGAAAATGGAATGGAACGTTCAGCAGTCGGCTGGTAATTGAGCTATTTCCTTTCTGCAGTTTAACACTATTAGTGGTGACTCGCAGGCATCAAGAAGGCTGTTTCCAAGCAATTTGTACCTGCGATCAAACACATTTAGGTGCAAATCTAATCTCTAGGGGTTGATAATTATGTGATTTGCTGTGATTGGCATTGCATGATGTGATATTGGATTGAACTGATCAGATTTGCAATACTGTCATGATGGTGGAATCTCGGGATCTCGAGCATAAAATAGCTGTCAATGATTCTTAGCTTGTGACTGGCACAACTTGAAGTAATTTGTTCGTCATATTCCTGAAACGGACCGACACGGATACGGTTAAAAATACAGGAATAACAATGCTGTTTTACTGAGAAACAAGAACTAATACTTTTGAGTTACACGTAAAATCTTCCTCCGTACTACTAGATTAGATTAAGGAATGGACAGTTGTTGTAGCCTTAAGCCAAAGTTCATCAAAGCGAAATATCTGTCAGTCAAACTCAATAGAGGGTAAAGAGTTATTTGCTAGAATGACCAATGCCCCAGGCTAGATGCACCTAGCCACTATCTCTGATTGATTGATGCACCTTTTAAGCCATTTTGAATTTGAAAAAATCTTTGGCAAAAACACGGGTGTAGTTACATGTACATCTGCTGAAAACAGCTCGCTGAGAATCGGACGAGAATGGGTGTATTTTGTTCACTGGCATTGGTAAAAGTGATAGGCTCTGTGAAATTGTCTTTATGGGAAAACTGCAACCTCCTTAACCTTGCTTGCCTCTTAAAAGCAGAATTATGGAAAATTTATTATTTACATTTAATCATTTATTTGCGCGTGGCTGTGACAAAAAGGGTACAAACAAATCAAAATCTCAAAACTAATTTTAGTCTTGAAGATATACCAACTTTTTATCAGTTAGGAAATGTCAAAGTGAGAGTTCACAAATAAAATTTATACTTCCTTTCTTTACATTTACCATAACAAAAAGACCAGCAAAAGTGGTGCATCAAACATGTCCAAATGCAAGTAAAGAGATTTCAAATAAAAGCATTAAAAAGCAATAAAGAAAGGCAAACAATACAAACAGAATGAGAAGCAAATTGTAGGGTAGATCTTACCACCTCTGGTGTTTATTGGGTGAAGATGGTACCCTTATGTTGCCCCTATCTGGCTAATGTGCTCGTTTTGGTATCATAAAGCAGTACAAATCATAGGTGTTAGTCCGGACACATCTGTTATTTGTGTGTCGGCTTTAAGAGAAAATTTAGAAAAATGGAGTATTTTCTTTCCAAAAATCTTTGGGTAGAATTTAAGATATAATGAAAAAAGTCAACAACCGAAAAGCATACATTTGAAGATATGTTTGCCTTCAGTCTGTGTAACACAAACTGGAATACCTTTAATGCAATGCTACCATTTTACAGTTTGCAAGTGCAACGATGCCATTTTCTATAAAATTAAATGTAAAAACCATGTATGAGAAACGATTGTTTCAGGATAACAACGAAATATAAGTGCTGAAGGAAGTATTAAAATCACCCTCTGATACAATATAGCTACCATTGAAAAAAAGGCTGGTAATTACAATGTGAATTCGCTCTACCTCAGCTCATATTTCCTTTCTTGTTTGTGAATTCTAATGTAATTCTTTACCAAAAGATAACATTTGAATGATATGGCTCATTTGTACAACAAATGACCAAATCGTATGATGCAGTTTTCAATAGGCAACAAACTTCACAAGTCCATAAACGGGATCTTGTTGTGACGATCAAAGAAACCAAATGATAGTATCTCGTACCTTTATTGCTCAATTAAGTGTTCATAAGATGCTCAGGAATCTTAAGCCTCACACGCGAAGAGAATGGCAGGACAATAGTATTGCTTCGACCGCATCTCTTTGAACTAGTTTATTATTCAGTGATTACTGCGAAATGCCAAGAGGTGACCAACCAAGAATATTTTTAGGACAAAGCACTTTAAAGTGGACAAAATCTTGCGGCGACTCGCATCTAAAGGGCGATTCAAGTGTGCAGGTGCGACTTTTGACAAGTTATATATTTGGGTGACACTAGAATGTGATAGTATTTCAAATAGATGACAGTTAAAAACAAAGTGATGCTCATCGTTGGTGCCACCCCTTGCATACCTTAACCTTTCCCCACCCCAGGCCATGTTATCGTGTGCACCCCCTTTTGAACACAAATGACTTGACAATGATTTACCTCAATTCTTATACAGAATATTAAAAGCCAATAAAAGCTTGAAATACCCTATGGCAAAGGCTGGTAGTTTTTTTCTGTTCTGAAACAGTAGCTGGCTTAATGTTACACACTCTTGGGCATTTGACTAAATTCTGGCAATTAATCATAATGATTTAGACAGGTGCACACCAGGTGTGCTTTGGCCAAAAGGAATAAAACAGTCACATTCTATTTTACCCTCCCAATTTAACCTGCCTTTTTTTTGTATGTACAACCCCTGCTTTGCTTAAACACTGCCCCATCAGTGCCCTTCTGGTCCCTAAAAGGACCCCATTGATTCCCACCCACCCACTTGCACCTGACTTGGTGAATTGATAACCTATAATCACTGTCTATTATCCCTCCCCTACCACAGGCTTCATACACAATAGACATATGCATGTGTCAGAATCAACCCACTCAGCTCATGTTTCAGAGAGATCACAAGACCTACCACACACAAACATGGTGTATTCCACTGTAAAAACATTGATATCGCCAGAATCACACATTGAATTCTCATTTTTCCAATAAAAGATTCATATTTGTATATTTTGGCTAAAATGGCCAAAGCTTGGCAAAGGTGAGAATAGCCTGGTACTCAAGATTGGATGTTCAAACCTGTATGAATCTAAATATTGTGTCTGGCAATGAACATGAATATTTATCACAATGCAACTCAAAATATAAAATATCGGATATTGTGGTGTGAAACAACACTTTTATAGGTTAACGTCTGCTACTTAAAGTCCGATATTTCTTAAGACTAGACCATGCGCCCTTTCAACAAAAAAATGGCAAAAGGTACTTTCTCTCTGGTCCGCACAATCTTCCAAACAGTTTGCTGTGTCATGGGCACTTTTTCAAAATGGCGGGAAATCTTGCGCTCGAAATTGTTCACTGTGTCTAAAATTATTCAAAACAGACATTTTTGCTTTTTTTCTCAGAACATAATATTTACCCACCACCTCTCTTCCCTATCCAGATACAAAAAAGAAAAATTTCTGATTTGTAATCAGTGACTTTTCTGAACAAAATACTTTTTGCTCCGCATTTCACTCTACTCCCCAAATGAAAAACTTCACATTTGTGATGAGTGAACATTTCTGAACAAAATACATTTGATGTTATCAACCCTCTAACCACGCATAATCTTAATCACAATTCTGGGGAGTATTGTATTTTAATGGTGGCTCGTCAAGAGTCACTCTTGTGGTTGGTTTCAGGTTTTTCCCCCAAAAATTTGAGGTGGTGGAAACCTATAACTGCCATTTGCTGTTCTAGCAATGTAGATGGGGTGGTGTTCTACTTAGAGGTGGTAGGGACACCTAAATACTACATGCTGTAATTAAACTTGTTTGAACTTCAGAGGTGTTGGATACCCAAAAAAACCCCTAATTTTTAAATGCCTTTGTACCCTCATGCCCTTGCACCTTTCCTTTGCACATTCATGCTCTTGTACCCTGGGTGGTGAAGAGACCTTAACTATACATGCTCTAATTGATGTTGTGCCCTTACACCCTGCCTCATGCTCTGGGTGGTGGAACACCTTAACCATTCATTCTCTAATCAAATTTGTTCCCTTGTGCCCTGCCTCTACCATATGGGTGGTGGGGACACTTTAGCTGTAAATACCCAAGGATCATCTAGATCTACACTGGATAGGTGGGTGAAATTATCCTCCCTTGTAAACTTGTGCCCTTGCATCCTAATGCCCAGACATGAGTCCTTGCACCCTTCTACCCTCATGCCTTTCTGCCTCACCTAATCATTACAAGACCTCATCCCCTTGCACTTTCATGCCCTGGTACCCTCACACCCTTGTGTCTGGGTATGAGGTCTTGTGCCCTTGTACCTTTACTTCTGGGTGCAAAGTCTGTACCCTCATTCCCTGATCTTCTGTACTCAAAGGTGGTGGGGACCCAAAAAACCTCATTTTCCACTGTCCTTGCACCCATGTGCCCTCATGTCCTTGTGCCCAGGTATGAGACCACATACCCTTGTGCCTTGCACTCTCATGCTCTTGTACCTGGATGCAAGTCCATATTCCCATGCATGAAACATCATACCCTTGCACACTTTCAGCTGGGTGCAAGGCTTTGTGCCCCTGCACCCAACAAGCCACCTGGCAAAACTTTCACAACATATTTTTTTCCTTAAGTATGACCTACAGTTGTTCTTTCAGTGGAGTTCAAATGACAGATGAAAAAATTGTCGAAAACCCGCTTTCGTAAGCTAGCAGAAAATCTAGGCATTAGTCATGTACTGTTGTCAACGGCATTAATAGAATCTGATGTTCTGCCCAGAAACAAACCTACAGAGGAAATTACCAATTAAAATTCCCACAAAAATCACATAAAATAAAGTGTAAAATCATGTAGCAAACCTCCCCTTTCAAAAACTTAAACAGAAATTTATAAATAATTTTCTATCCTCCCCTGCGGAATTGGACCCACCACCTAGCCAAATGTGTACCACACAAGACGATTTTCAGCATTTTATCACTGGAAATGATGAATGAAAAAGAGATGAAAAAACTGTTATTTGTTAAATATCATTGTTAAATATCTTCTATTCGTAAAAACTCATCCAAAACCGATACAGATATGTACACATGCACACACAAGCTACAAACGTTACGATAGGTTTTACAGAAAAAAATAGTTAATTATGCTACAGAACACAAGATGTATCGGAAATACAACCAACGCAAAAATATTTCATTGCAAATGTCAACCACAAAAACAAAAATACATCCATGATGATTTGGTTTGATACATGAAACCTAAAACTGGTTGCGACAATGTAAAGCTATCCGATTGGCCAGAATCAAAGAAAAAGAATTTAAAATTCCTTGTATTTTTTCCTCAGAAGTGAATAGTTGAAAAAATTTGTGCAATACTGGCTCAACCTCATAATTCATCACATTATGAATCAAAAAGATAAAACCAAGACTTTCCACTTGACTTTAGCCTCGAGCACTATGCTCAGCTAATCATTAAGGTCTTAACATCAAGATGATGTCATGTGAACAGGCCCTTCAGGAAAGTAGCCAGTGTTCAGATCTATCAGCTTTCATAGATTAAACACATATTTCAACAGGTAACTCTTCAAGTCTTTCCTATCATATTTCCCCATGAAATGCCTTCATGCAACGTTACGTCTCCTAATATATAATAGGAGCAAAATGCACTTTATACCCTATTAAAAAACGCTTAACTTTTTTTGGAGTTTAACGCTTCTTTTTTTTTTGGAGTTTAACTATTTGAATTGTATCACCAGCATTGAAGAAAATTAAGAATTCGTCAACTGGCAATCCGTATACAAGGCCAACATCTAGAACAAATAAACATGAATGTACAATTATAATGTACTGGTTGGGGAAGAGGTGAAGGGCGAAGGGGACAAATTGTTTGTTTTTTGTTTTTTTTTTCATTTTCAGCTGTTTTTGCTTCGGGATCCATTTGTCTCAGGCTGAGAAACCCCCATATCCGTCACTGATAATATTTCCTCATTAGATCTTATTCCAAAACTCCGTGCAAACTTTAAACCTCTTGAAAAATAATGAATGCAGGAAAAAGGGTGTTGTTTATGGTGAAAATAATTACACATAAAAGACTTGTGACCAGATAAACTTGTCATTTGCAATTTGGTTCTTAGCAAACGTTTCGATGTCTACAAGCACGTGTGCTTTACTCTAGTCTAATTACCAGGCAATTTGTAAAACATTTCTGCTTGGTTTTGCATGTTGCATTACATTAAGAGGTTGAGTGGCGGTCTGCCATTGTTCTTTATGCTTCAATTAGCTATGCTTGACTTTATCGACCAATAATTCACGTCTTCCTTTTAAGTGAACACTTTCTTTGATTGTAGTTTAAGATAAGAATGGTTCCAACTGCTTTGGTGGCCCATGGGTGGATTCCTATGATAAATGGTGTAAGAACCTCTGAGTGCGACAGATCATAGGATCACGAATGGTGCCGAATATTGAGGAGGTCAGAGGTAACAACTCTGGACATGAACCTCACACAGTTACGTGATTTTCGGTTGGGTGATCATAGTTGAATATTTCTGAAGAGATGTCAGCTGAAGTGATGTTACTCTTGGAGCAAGTTGACAGCAGTATTTCTTTGAAGTTTTACTCTAAGTACACAAGCAGTCAGGAATTACAAACGTAGCAATAAAAAATATGAAGATTGTTGACGTGTTCTTTTTGTCTGATTATTCAGTTTATTTTCTTGAATTCTTTAAAATGTTAAAAATGAAAATGAAATGGTAATGATGTTGAATTGATATCAAATCAACACACATGCAACTCTCACTACAAAACATTTTCGTTGTGATATCTCCTTGTCGGAGCAAACCAACTTTCGGAAGGCAGCTCAGCGTAAATATTTGTAAGATTTCTTGAAAATCACAACAAGGATGTGTTGCCCTCAAGCAGCTAATTAAAGTTTCGCAATCGTCCAGTTAATTTTACATCGCCCTTGCGGGGGACAATCAAAATTTCCTTCACTCAGCTGAATAGTGAAACCTTAATATCTTAATCGGTAGCAACTGTCTTGAATACCAGCAATCAAAATCTTTGACATCAAAATGAACGTGCCCCCATCTCGCAACACATGTCATTATGATGAATGGTCACTGTGACGTAACCTAATCACCCACGTCGTAGCTTCTTTGTCACTCATTCATTGTATAGGAAATCAAAACAACCTCGGGCAAGGACAACATTTGGGTGTCAAAATTATTCCATTTTGAAATTGTAGGCTTTGCTCATCCTGATGACCACTACCCCCAGCAAAGAAGATAGTTGGTCAAAGTTGTCAAAATGGCAGTTAAGGTTTGTAAACTTCCAGTAATTATATACTCGTCTGTTTACGTAAACAGATCACCATTTGTGCTCTAATGAGGCCAATTGCGAAGTACATCGAGAAGTCTCTTATATGGTTTAATAACGAAAATATGACGGTCTGATATTATTAGTCGAGCTTTCATATCGTCAAAAGATCTATGAAATAAAATAGAAAAAATGTATCGACATAAACAAGTCCTCGAGACTTGATAGATCTATTAAATATTTGGTGAAGAAAAGATCAGATCACTTGTATTTTGATTTGTGTTCCTAATCTAAAGCTTTTTCCGAATGAATATTTTTAGAAAAAGATTTATACAAAGACGTTTAGTGTGGTCCCGCGTTCCCATGTCAATATTGAAGACTCAGCCAACTTGGCCTTGAGGTTACATGACCTTTTGGAGAAGTTGCAACTTGTAAAACGCTTGTAAAACTGTAAAGTATCTTTCAAGTAAACCAACAAACAGCGATACTTCACCAAACGTCCATTTATCATTTCTGACCAAAGATTCTGTTTTAAACTTTTGAGAAACTTTTTCGAAGTAAGATACATGTGTATTCCATGACAAATTCATTGATTCTTTTTTGAAACAAGGTATGTTCGTATCTGCAAGAAATTTAAGAATAAACTTGATGTTCACAAACACTTCAACCAATTTACTTCCAAAAATTAGGAGTCCCAAGGAAAACATTTAAAGCACGCAGGAAAATTACACAATTTTGCCCTTCCTTTCTTTGGCCTGAAGTCAAGCAAAGTTGAGGGACTTTATTGTTTTGAGCAGACCCTGGCTTTGAAGACCACATAGTCTCCCTAAGGCTAATCCTATTCCATTTAAAGTTAAAATGTTAGTTTTAAAGGCCATGTAAACCATATGAATTTTGGCAATACTAACAGCCTGGGGATATTATGTGACCGTGTAGTTCACAGGATTATCTCCGAAGGGTAACAGAATTTAAACTTTCTTGGAACAGAAGAAACCTTCGTACTTCTTAACTGTGCCCTGCATTAAGGGAAGAAGCACACACAAAACGGTAGAGATCATTAATCATTTACTGCTGACAGTTGGCTGAAAGAACACACTGGGATCTTCCTATTTGTGGTTTTATTTATTATCGCCAAGAAAAAAAAACAGTTGCAAACATGGGTGGCCACAGAAAAAGCATGTCTGAGACGATACAATTGAAAATAGTGAAATATTCCATATTTCCCGGCCGAACCTTCATTCTAACATTTGGGTCATTGTAATCTATGGCGAAGATCTATATTTAGACAACTACATTTGCAGATACAGACATTGGATAGAACACCCAGAAAGTTGAACCATTATTGGGACAGATTAGAAATGTGGATGGTTAGCGACGGTGGGGCCCAAAACCTCATCTCGCATTCCCAAATCCTTCAGTAATGAACTCACGCTATCCTAATATGCCACATCAAATTCTCCTCGCTGTGATGTCAATGGAATGAGCGATAAAAACTGATCCTGCTATAAAGTGGTGCTGTTCCGTTTTGTCCGCCAGTCTTCTTGACCCTAATTAACCTTGCTTTCGATTTCCCTGCAGAAATGGTGAAATAGTTGGACGCTCGTTGATTTGGGTTAGGCCTTGTTTTGGGCAGGGGGCTGCACTGCTGTTCGACGGGAAATTTGCCTCCTACACCTTGTAGATCGTTCGTGTGTTCGTATGGAGCCCCAATCCCCCTTAATCCCCTTGTCTTATCTTTTCCAGGACTGAGTGCTACTATCCACAGGCATCCAGAATGAGGAATATTTTGACAAATGGCACTGCCTTGACATGGCATTGACCGCACCACACTGTTTCCCGAGGACTGGAATTAGCCCACAAAGATTAGGATGCACACACTTTGTAATGAGACTTCAATGCTGTTCAGCTTCCCTCACAAATAAGGCTAGCCACCTTGTAATGGTTAAATGAAGACATAGGGCATCTCTTCAGGACCTGTTTTAAAGGATGTACTTTAGAGAAGTACAGACTAACTAACTGCCAAATAGCGTTCTGGAAATTGCTTTGTATGGAAATTAGACTCCATGAAATTGGATGCTTCAAGTTAAGCTTCTCTCGCGTTTAACGTACATCAAGACAAACTGAATGGAATATCAACGTCTCAGATTTGACTGGCTGTGGTTATTGTCACAAAATAAAGTCCCGCATAAGGATCTGATGGCCAAATATATTTCAATTTATCAGAAGCATTTTCTTTGACTGTACTGTGGTACAGATGCTAAATTATGAAAAATTATCTTGACATTTTTCTCAACTGTTTGAGCTAAAAACATAGGTATGTAAAATATTGGGTGTACAATGAAAGTCCAGTAACAGACCAATATTTGGAGAGAAATGAGCAATAGTTTCTAAAATATGAAAATGTTAATTATTTCCATTTGATGCTTCCAGTCCAGGAAACCTTAAAAAAGTTCTCCACATGAAAATAGTTGTCTTGCTATGTTCCGAAAAAATGATTGTAACGTCGGATGTCTTGTTGCCTTTTTATCTACAAAAATCTTTATGGAGTTGAGGATATGTTTCTCGATGGTGGAAAGTTACGTTTTATCAGAACATTTTACAAGTCTTCTAACTTTCGGACCAATATCCTTGTTAAGTCTCCTGTCCTTCAGACCATTTTGAATGGAAATAGGTCATGCAAGGCTTAAGCAGTACTTGGATATTAGCATTGAATCATCAGTTGAGAAGATCTGATTATTGAAAAAAATTGTGTTCCAAAACAATAGTACGAAGTTCTGCTGGATCGTCTTGTTTGTTTCTGGTTAATGGTTTAACTTCTAAGAGTGATGTATCTTCGGCATAGTGAAAGAATAATCCTGCTTTGGGCCCCAAGTGCTCATAAGTCACAATTATCAAATGCAGATTTGCTTGCAACTCTATTTACAAGTGAGGGCTGTTAATTTGCACACGGGAATGCCATGGCTTCTCAGCTAGCTCCAGAGCTCTACTCTGCAGCTTTTGGACTTTAAGAAATGGGCATTTACAACGTTGAAGCTGCCGGTGAGATAAGCGTGATTTAAAACGACCAGGTCTTAAGGTCCCTACTTAAGGAGGCCCCAAACGCATAAAATCACACCAGAGCCTTACACAGGGCTTGGATTAAGGTGTCTTAAACTTCGACATTAACATATTGCTCGTATTTCCTTAAAGACTGGCCAGAGATAAGTTTGATTTAAACCAAAAAGGTCCCAAGGTTACTGTTTAAGGATTCCACACATGGAAACGGCTCAATAGTAAACGCAATGCGCTTCATCCTACTAGATTACTTTTTTGCAGTAACTTTGAAAGAATACGTTTCCCCTTTCGTCGTTTAAGTGCATTTTGTAAAGTTGAAGTACTTCCGTTCATTATCAATGGCTTCCCTTCTTCCAGCAACGTAAAACGCAGACAAATTAAACTTGGAGAAACAAAGGGAGAGAACAATGAATTTACTACAGCCAACATGTCCCTGCTATACGTATGTGCAGGCGGACCTCTTAGTGTTGCAGATGAACAGCTCTGGATGTAGCAAAAGTTGTCAGAAGAAGTGTTAAGGTCATTGGAATACCCAATCCCCCCTCCACCCAAAAACAAGGAATTTTTAGATGGACTGAGTATCAAAAATAAAATAAGGAACTTCGGGATTTCACCAGTTTTGGACTCAGCGTCAAAAACAAAGACCCCTTCCCCCAAAAATAAAGGACTTAATGTGCAGGGACCTGTTTGAACTCTTGTCGTGAGCACCTGGTTAAATCTGTGCCATATTTCAAGATATGATAAGAATGTGCATATCGACTTCCCTTGACTTCTAAAATCACTTCTGTAGACAAATTGTGTTCCAAAAATATTCATGTAAACGGTAGAGAGAATTTAACCTCTGCGCTCACATGCAGCTTGGGCCCATCCTAGAATTAATTACATAACCTCGGGTGAAAATTAATTTCCACTTGATAATTGCATTATTACCTGAGAAGCCAGGGCTATTGACCACCCTGCTACTATCGAATGACAATAGCCCAAAGCTGTCACCAGCAGCAACTTCGTAAATAGCCTCTCAACAGCTCTGTAATTTCCGCTGTTGGGATATATGTTGCATTGAAAAAGGCTAAAGGCTGTGAATGAAAGCTTGTGAGTGGAAATTATTAGTTAGCTGTTTTACTGTGCATGATTGCCGTCTGTGTTTGAGGCGTGGAATTTTTTTTTCTTCTTTCACGACTTTTAGTTTGTTCTTTATCATGGTAAAATTCAAACACCACAAAAAATTGAACTCCCTTTTAAACAAAGTGACTTGTCAGTGTCATTTTACAGGTCCATTCTTGTTTTACTACACCAATCCACTTTGGCTACATTTCACATTAAGAATGGATTAAGAAGTTTAATTTCATTAAAGGTCTGAAATCATTCCGCGTAAGTGTTGTTCCTTGGCTTCGTAATTGGAACAGGGGAAATGAATGTACAATTACAGGTGTTCAATATGGACTTAAATTTCAGACGAATCGTGGATTCGTGGCTTTTCCTGAGTGAATCGTGGTCTGCGGTCATCATTGTTGCTCATTGTTAGCTTTTTAAAAGTAATGGAAGCACCGTTGCAGTTAAGCAGTTTAACTTTAACTGATGTTTCTTGACATGTAGTAGCCGAAAAAGGTTTCTTGGTGTCTGTTGTTTCTTTATGGTTCATTCTACATTCCTTAAAAATCCCTCGATTGCCGCTACAAGCAATACTCAAAATGTACGAATATAAATGTAGAAATTTTGCTCCATTCCTCGATCTCCGGCTTCTATTAATCTACCTGTTGCACTCAGTTCATCAAGTATATGTTGCTCTATAACTTTGTACTGAATTGTAAAGACATCAAACACCGATTATTTACAATAACGCTTGCGGAAATACTCTCATTCGGTGCCAACCTCTTAACGTCTCTTTGTATATTGTTACGTCAAGTATTGTCGTAACATTTCCGAAAAACAATACATAAAATATCAAATATTTTCGGTGCTTGAAAGAAGCGGTTTCTTTGTAATACTTAAATATTATTACGCCAAAACCTTGTTCACCCGAGTATCTTCTACGTGAGTATGCTGAATGTAACATTTTGCCTCAATGTTTTTTTGCAACTTACGATTCCAGATTCCGTATTGTTGTCAAAAATATTGTGTTTTACATGTAGTGCAGCCACGCCTGGAAAACCGACCTGGAGAAAACAACAGTTTTAAGACCAACTCAAGAAATACCTACACCAAGTTCTATGCTACAAACAAAAGATGAAAGCCAGTGAAACGTGATCGTCAACCAATGGTTCAATGTAAGCATTCAAATGCAAGGAAAGAAGCACTTTTAGATTCGCCAATTACCCAATGCAAGAAGGAAACTCCTTTCCAAACGTTGGCTGAATTGAATTATTTTTTCAAGAATTTACTTTTTGAAAAACTAAGTGTTGTTCTTTGGTTGGCCGTATGGTTGGTTATGGTCTGATGTGACACCATCAAAAAGTGAGCTTCAAAAGTTAATTCTATACCCAATTTTAAGATTTCCTTGGGTGATAAATGAGACCACATACGATGATAACCACCCAGCTTCTATTTGGAGAACCTTATTCCTAAATATGGTCCCGTGTTATTCAAGAAAGGGAATCAAAGAAGTACGAGGGCTGGAATTTCAATCAGTGCCCTATGATTTCTTGCCTGCAGCTGGAAGATAGGAGCGAAACAAGGGTATCATTGCTGGTGTATTGTAAACTCAACCACCGAAACAATGAAGTGTTGATAGCGTGGTGAGGATGGGGATTGAAGATTTTCTTTGTGTCTATTGTTAAAGCGAAGAAACCACTGCTGAAGCCTGATTGAAGGCTCGTGCCTGGCTGTAGGCATCAGAGAGTGAGGTGTGAGGCAGCGGCGGCTCTCCTCGCACTTTCTCGCCCGGGGGTACGAGCCACTGCACCTGTCCTTCCACTGGGACTTGGGAGGCAGGTGCAAAATAAACCCTCAGCCTCTTTCCACGTTGTGTTTATCAACATTGTCGTTTCGTGATTTAAAGGAGACAGTCCTGCAAACTGTTTGATGATCTTTTAAGCATTCAACACAGATGATCAAATTAAAGTTCAAGAAGTTCCAATCACTCAAACTTACGTTTTCACAATTGACAAGAATGCCCTTCAGTCGAAGACATACCATCCGCATAACACATAGATCAGAAAAACGTTTGCAAATAGACAGAAAATTGATTTCTATTCATTTGACCTTGATACTGTGGAATCTTGACATTGACCTTCAAATGACCTTGACCTTTTAGTAAGTTTTAGTAACATACAAGCATACAGAAGTAAAAGGGAGGTAAAATACACAGTTTTACATTTGACCTTGACCAAATGACCTTGATACTCAAATTTGACCTAGATATGGTCAAGATTTATCTGTGAACTAAAAATAAAGTTCCTAGCTTCAGCAGTTCAAAGTTATAGCCTAAACAGACAGGCAGACACACAGACAGACCTGACATTATTACCTGTGGATGGTAACAAGTTCGAAAGTTCGATTCAAACTAAAACTTTACATGAAATTTTTCAAAAGTCATACGTTAAAATATTATTTGCATCAGAATAGATTGCAACAGTAAACAGTGTTTAAAATAAGAATCAATGGATGCAAAAACTAAAGAAAACTGTCACATTCTGTTTCCAGCATTCACAAACTGTGTTAATATCTTTTGATTTTACAAATAAAACCATACTATTTTCATTTCCGTTGCCTCACCGTTGCACAGTCGTCCAGCACCTGCAGGCAGAATCCTTCACCTGCTTGTTCCTCATTTCTAAAGGTACCTGCACTTTCCCTGATTTAAAGCCCATTGTTCTAAATATTACCATTGATTTATCTGATAACTGATATTTTTTCCATCACATTAATTGCCAACGTTCTGCGGGTTGACTGTTGAATTAAATCCACTTGATTTGCCTCTAAATAATGTTTCTTTTAAATTATTTTTAAAAAAAGGTAAAGACCATTATGAAGTTGGTTATTACTCGACAAACACAAATGGAAAATTTGAACTGCATTGTATTCCGCATGGCATTCAAGACTCACGATTTGTTCAAATTTCTGATATTGAACAAGTATGTAAAATGACTGGATACACTTAATTTTTGTAAATCCTGAAATAAATGGATGCAACGTGGCATGTTTCGGGTACAAATGACAATTATGTGTACGACCCGTATGGTTCAACGTGGCTGAAGCTCGATTTCACCTTCTCTTCTGGAATATGCATATAGTATATATTTCAAGAGATAAAAGTCAAATTTGGACAATACACACAGAATTGTTTTGTCTGTCTACTTTATATTTTCAAACACCAGCAAATGTCCTCCGCTCTGTGTTCCAGCTGCGGCAAATTTGCCTTGCGCTATGAAAACAGATGACTGGACTCTGAGATTGAAATAGCTCGAGGGAGCGAACCCTTGTTTGGATACACATTTGGTCGCGACCGCTGAGGTCTGCGTGCACAAACACCGCTGTGCTCTCGGACGTGAAATGCGTCAATGATGCAATCCAAGCGTACGTCAAATGTATTGATGGCTGTCATATGCGTGGCTGCGCGTGCATTCACTGTATAAAAGGCAGTCTTACAGATTTTCACTCAAAGTAACTGAAGAGAAATTTTGAACCATATTCTACTTATCATTTCAAATTGTATTATGGTCCTATTAATTTGACAGAGGGGGTCAAATTTCGTCTTTCATTGTGAAACAAATGATTGTATGATATGCATGTTTCACTTTTTTAATTATGCGCATTGCAGTTTTCAAGGTAACGACTAACGTAACTGTTTTCTTAACAGAGTGTATCTTTTGGCGTAATAAAATTTCCCAAGCAACAATTATAGAAATAGATCTTCTATTGTTTGAAAAGTGGTGTGATTTTAAACTCTTTTGAGTAACCAAAGAATGGTCCCGTCCTTCATCTTGGGTGTAACCAAGGCTGTGGTGCACTTGTCCCTCAAACTGCCATGACACATGTGTGATTAAAATCTTATAATTCCATTCACATCTCGAATTCATACATTATGTAACATAAGCAAACAACCCCTACCGAAAACAAGTCAAAGACAACGTAGAACGAGTGAAAATGAAGTATGAACGACGACTGACTCAGCACAGGAATCACTTGTCTTTGGCGTAGTTGCCGAGAAACTAATTTTGTCAAAGAATCAACAGCAGCTCCGTTCTGATGGCAATTGACTTTTAGGTTCAGTCTCAAGGAAATAGTTTTCACCATTAAGCGCAGTGGTGATTTCGTCGTAATGAAGCCGTCAGAGCCAGATGGACAGGAAAAGCATAAGTACCAGTCGGTGACCCACAATAGACTTGAGAAATACACAAAGCAACCATTATCACTGAACTATGCTACTTCTTGTGAGACCAAGCATGACTTTCACAGAAACAATTGTAGATGCTCAGCGTGCGGCTGCAGGAGCAGAAGGAAGTGAAGTAGAACAATCCGTAGTAAAGGACCATCACCAGGGAAGCATTGATAGCAATATAAGTGGAAATTGGGGACCCATTGTTCTGTGGAGAGATCAAGCAGGTTGTTTTGCAGTCAGATGAACCACTTCACGTCAGAACAAGACAAGAAGTCCTCTGCAGGAGTCTGCAGAGAAACCAACAGTACTTGACCTACTAGGCATTCATGTCGTCTTTCTGCGTGTGGCACACTCCAGTGTGTCAAACTGCTGGCATCTTGGATGAACTGACAGCTACATCTGGATAACCGACTAAAACTAGAATTAGGAAATTAGCGCAAAACAAAGATTAACAAAGATTATGGAAAGCCGAGCTTGAGTGGCTCAAACGGCTAGCACACTGTGCTGCAGCACGCTCAATCATGGGTTCCAGTCCCACCAATACTTGTAGATAGTGACTACAAGTGCAAATATGTAGATCAAAAAGACTCAGCTGCCATGCTGACCACCAAGAGGCCAGGTGTCATACCTGACGTGAATCTGAGAAATCCACTGCATGCAGGAGACAAAACATGCAAGCCAGGGATTCACTCTGGTTTTAAAACCCAGGGCAGACGTCACTAAAGAAGTCCAAAACAGGGATATCAGTGGTCACATAAAAAGGAATACGTGTCCGCCATAAAATCTAAACACAGTGGCGGATCCAGGATTTCCCAGACCGGGGGGGGGCGCCAACCTCCAAGGTGAGGGCGCCAACCTATTATTTCACCAAATTTTCCCCGAAAATTGCATGAAAATGAAAGAATTTGGACCCAGAGGGGGCCACCAGGGATGCCCCCCTTAGACATGAAACAATGAAAGATGATCAACTTGGAAGGACTTGGGTTCTCCAAATTTTTTTAAATAACTTGAATTGACAAAAGAAATTTCCTGGTCATGGAATGAAAAGTCCGGGAACCACTTCAATATATTGAGATTAATACGGATCTCTTCTACATTCAATATTTGCTAATTTTTTCTGTTTGGGTTATCTATACCAGCGAACTGTGGGCTGAAGAGTGCGAGTCGGATAAATCATTCGAATTCGAAAAAAGACCGAATTCAAAGGACCCCGAAACCTTTCATGAAAGACTTCAATCCACATAATTTCTGGCAATAACTTTTCAGTGACGGTAAAAAATTAGTTAGGTAATTTCTATTTAAGGTTCTGCACTTTAAATTGGCCAGACTCACTAACAAGAAGATCAATTCTCCATTTAGTGCACAAGGTAATGGATGCATCTCTTTATATTTAGGGTGTAGGTAGCGGCAGAGCTTAATTACTGTAGTGTGACAAGTGTAGTTAGTATTGGCAGCGGCACAAGAGAGAAGCAGCCAAATTAATGAATTACATGTACATCATTTAATTAGTTCTGTGGATGTTCCTGAAGGCTTAAAAGAACACCAAGTTTTTCTGTGTCACTATCTCTTTTGGCAGTTCGTTTTTCTTTCTTCAACAAAAACCATCATTTTCTACATCAACTTCAGCTACCCAACGTCATAGAGTTAGATTCTGACAGGTATACAAACAAAAGGCGGAAGCCTTTCAGTAGAATGGATGATAGATCTAGTAGAACAAATTGTGGTAAAAAGTATTTTGTAAACTTTTTTTTGAAGACATATCTTGGTTGTATATTTCTTAGTGAACAGGCAGGATACGAAAACTATATGTTCTGCAATGCAAACAAATATATATGTGAACAAGAAACATTTCGAAATTACCTATTTTGTCAAAACAAGTGTGCTCGCACCTTCTGAGGATTCCTGGATCTGAAACCTTTGATTAATTTCTACCAAATATTATTATTCTACCATTTGTGTTGCTGCCAAAAGGAAATTAGCCAAGAATGCCTGTCAACAAATATATCGTGTCACCTAAAATGGTTTTGATGTTTTTTTAACAGACCCATCTGACATACACCACCAGAAAAATATTAACAGACAGTTGATGATATGGTAGTGTCCCACATGAAAATGTAAACAAATAAATAAAGAAATAAAAAGATGATTGAAATTTGTGTTTCCAATCCATTGCATTGTCCTGCTGTCAGGTGAGAAATGGACAGGCGACACTGACGTCAACAATAGCAACAACGACAGACAGAAAATAAGAACTAAAACATATCTGTCCAAAGAGAACTCAAAAGAAGCCTGCATGTTTTGTTTCATTTCTCAATCTATTATTTTGTGTGTATGTCCACCGTATCCACTGGTGATTTTTTTGTGAATGCCTCGCCCCACATGTGATGCAGACAATAAAAAAGACACTCTTGGCATCACAATAAATGCACTTAATGCATTCATTACCGTGGACTTAACACATGATACAGAAAGAACCCTTTGCTACAACAGACAGGTGGGAAGAGAACCTTCTGCTTTTTGAACGATCAGATTTATTTTGGGGGAAAATTTTAAAACACCCAAACTTTCATCAACCATCTCGCCATAAAATACCTTTATCCAACAGAATAAAAAAAGTTACATACGTCCAAAAAGTATCGAGCAAAAGGAACTAAACGACATTTTCACAAGAACCGTTCTTTTATTCTCAAGAGTGTTGAAAAGTTTCGAACGGGTGTCCCTCACAAACAATGGTTCTCCTCTTACCTGAGATGAAACTTTCCAAAATCAATATTTTCCAGATTGTCATTTCACAGAAGGTTCGGATATCCGTAGACTAACATTGTCATTTGCCTAATGTACCCGATGACAACACTTTTCTCTGCAAACACAGTGCTTTTGCAGCAGCACTTAGCAAGTTCTAGTCGATGCTCTTTTATTGATAGCTTCTGGTTTGAGGTTATGAAGATGACTTTTGCGGAAAGGGCAGGGAAAGGGAAAATGAATTGCCACCCGTCTTCAGCAACGATTATTTAAATTCACAAAGCGCGTTGAGCACTCTCGTCATCAACAGTCAATTCACTGTCGATATTTCCAAGTGGGTACTGATAGCGTCGAGTATTTCAGAACCTCATATTGACATAAAATATGTTCATGTTAGAAATTCTCTTTAATTTTTTTTTCACTCGGTTCAAAAACACCGGTAAAAACACCTATGATATAAAATTTACAGAGTCCACATGCAAGTACATTAGGCATGGGATTAAACACCAGTCAGCTCCTCGTTTTTCAAGTGTTTGTCTATGAAAAACAATATTTGCTAGGAGAATCTTCGCGTGCATGATGCACATCTTTTTTCATGAAATGAATAAAGTAGAAGCGTGCATCTACCCACGCGTTTGGGGTCGAGGATCATCCTTTTGTGGACATTAGGAGTGTACTGATGTTTCCTTATTCCGAAATAAAACGTGTTTTTCAGCAAATTTCAATGTTTGCCTCTATTCTTTACAGTATTTTCCCTGAAACATGAAACAAAATTGGTTACTTTTATTGTTTTCCAGTGGTTTAAGTCTCCCACGTTAGCCTAAATATTAAAATTAAAATTTCCCTCACAACATCTATGCCCATATTCTAGCTTCTCCGAAAGAATTGCATCAATTAATGTGGCCCATTTCAGGAAGGAAAATGCCACGTTTAATGTCCAAATGCTACTTTTGAAGTGAAAAGAGAAAATAGGTACCTTCACGGACTGACAACAGTGAGCAGCCTGTACCCCCTGTATCCATTGCTTTGGGCAACACAACCTGGTCACCAAATCAAGCTTGTAATGTGTTGTAATGGAGATAATTTTTAGCACGTGGCTCCTTTATTCCAGAATGGAAACATTGTCATAATTTGCATGAAAGATGGAAAACTTCAAAACACTGTTAAGTAGCTGCAAGCAGTAAAGTTAGGGAGTGGCCATATGCCATTGAATTTGAATCAAAAGTTGTAACAAATGAAAGATCAGATTTGATGCAGAAATCTTGCATTTTTTATCCATCTTGTTTTATTTTGACAAAAAGAAAGTCAATTTAACAATACTACACAAAATCTTTGTCTGGTTTTACATGAACCACGTCACATCAAGAGTCAACGTCACAGAGAAGATAAAATTGTGCATAATCCCATCTCTGGTTTGTCATTAAAACTGTCGTTCAGTATATTTAAACATCGATTAAAACTTTTACTTGCGGTGTTTGGCTTTTCTTCAGCTTCTTAAAGGTGAAAAGTGAACACCAAATCGTGTAACCCCTAAGTGGTTGTAAAATCAAATCGGTTTAGAGAACAAACTAAACATCAAAGGTCGTGTAACGTTATGCTGGAGTCAAGGGGTGAACGAAGACTTAAACACGAACTTTAAACACGTCCCAATGGGTGCAGTCCGCTTTTATAAATTCAGAGCATCACGTTTACTGTTTACTTTTGAAACTCGATGCTGGCCAGTACTCCAGGAGTATCTGTTACTGGAGATTTATTCCATCCAGGTAGGCAAGGATCCCACAAAAGCTCGCGCAGACAGCATGGTGCCGTTGGAAAAGTGATACCCGGTACACCCAGGACCCTTGTAATTCTATGTAATTTTCAAATCAAGTGAAAAATTGGGACATCACCCAGTTTCAATTGTTTACGTACATCACGAAGCTTTTATTTGTTGTTGTACCAGGTTCTTTAACGTTCAATTAGTCACCTGCATTGAGACACAAACTATTCGGAACTCATTCTCTTTGAAGTTGATCCAACATCAAACTTTCATAAAACATACCATGACGCAACCTAATTAGTACTACATGTTTCTCCATGGATCCAGTGTTTAACACTTAATCCCAGTGGCCTCTGATGTTGCAAGATTCACAGCTCCAAAAGAAGAATTTTTAATTATCTTTCTGTTAAGTTCCAACTTTGACCGCAGCCGATCACATTCAAAGTTCGATCTTGATCACACAACCTGCAGTAGCAGTGGCGGATCCAGGATTTCCCAGATGGGGAACGTCAACCTCCAAGGAAGGGGCGCCAACCTATTATTTGGCTAAATTTTTCCTGAAAACCACATGAAAATGAAAGGATTTGGATCCAGGAGGGGGCGTCCCCCCTCCTTAGATCTGCCAATCAGTAGGACCATGACCCTGTACCGCCTGACTCGGCCTTTGGCCAAAAAGTAAAAACCGCACAAATGATTTACAAATGGCAAATAAATTAAAGAAGTTCCACAAACATATGTACCTGGTTCATATCAATAGGAAGCCAGAGCCAATGATCAACTATTTGGTCGGCCCTCGGTGTTAACACCGGCAGTGGCGGATCTCCACAGAAAAATTCATGGGGTTTGTGGGAGCTTTTAACGCCCCCGATTGGAATCCTGGGTTCTCCCTGACCTGACTGGAACTTAGAAAGTCAACCAGTATAAAGATGGAACTAAATTGGGGAAAGAGGGATAGGAGTTTCCCTCCGTACATGCAAAAAGGACATTTATTTTTTTCTAAATAAGTCGAGGGAGATAGACCTCCACGTACCCCTGTAGAAATGCGAACTTGAGATCTAAATACCTTATATGTCTTTAACAATTTCCAGCATTTTCCCACAAATAAAAATGAATAGCCACCCTCCCCACGACAGTAGTTTTATGCGTTTTTGAACAACTTCCGTCTTTTTTTAATGAATTAGAATATTTTCACATTCACGACACACAGTCCTGGGACAGCTCGTTTCAAAACAGAGGTAAGGCAGGCATTGTGCTTTGATCAACTACGGTGTGCTAAAAAAGTAACTTTGATGTTAATACGGGAACGTTTTCTCTTTTCCGGACGAACAATACATAGTTGGCTACAGTTGGCAAACGTACCATTTGCGTAGGCAAGTGAAAATAATAAAACAATTTCTTTTGTTTAAAATCGATGAGTGGTGCCCAACAATGTGAAGTATTAACAAACAGAACTTCACCGCATAAAGTCCGTTATAATCTCACAACTATTCTGAAAGACAGTCTCCGATACTAGCAAAGTTAAAATTCTCATCTACAGTAATAATCTATGTGCACCTGATCGCTAAGAACAGACACACCTAATAACAGGAACGTTTTAACAGATCTATCGAGACCATAGATGTCAATTTGGAGGAGGCAGATGAAATACACAGAAGTGAAACATTATCTTGTGTAAAGAGTCCCGTAAGAGGCTGTGAGTGCCCACAAGTGACGGAAGACACGTGTAGCACACGTTCAAAAATTACATTCAGGTCATTGGTCAACAAGCCGACGACAATGCGACACCACTGGTCAACATCGCTGACCAGGAACAGAACCATAATGGGTCGGTTTTCCAAGGAAAGTGACAGGGACTGATTGTCACTGGTATCAATGGGAGTGCCACCAGCAGATGCTTTCCTTATTACTTGTGCTCATCTAAATAAGAAATTTCAATTTGTACTCAAAGACTAGGTTGCTTCTATCAAGTTTTCCGAAAAGATATCAGAATAAATTTAACTTTGATATCAGAATAAATTTGACTTTGACTGTTATTGACATTTATGTTTGAACATCCTTTACAGGGAATAAAGCCCACATGACGAAAGAATAATGGAAAAGAGTTCCCATTTGGCTCATTTAGCGAAAAAACGGGCCTATGCAATCGAGACCAGCATACCAGCAAGCTTTGACCTTAGCCATAACTTTATCTATTAACTTTATTCAAAGTACCCAGCTTATTTCCATACTTTATTAAATGTGCAGCATTTAATTGTGTTACTATCTCCTCTAAATTCAAATGGATGTGATTTATAACATATGTAAAGAAAAGAACAAAATATGAATAGTATGTCTGGCTTTTAGTCTCTATCACCAGTCATGGTATTCTTGCTACCAGTAGCTGATCCAGTTTGTGTGTTACCACCTCCCTGCCTAACTTAGGACATGGATGAAGCCTGTGGGCAGGTGAGTCACAATAACTACATCTCTAGAAAATCACCCATTGACACTGAACCCCTATCACCAACCCTTCAGACCATAAATGGAAACTTTATTTAGCAACTCCCAATATTCAAAAAATACTCAATTGGCTAGAGCTCAAACAGCAATCAACATTTTCCAAAACTAAAAAAAATCCTACATATACATTTCTATACCTTCAAGAGAGGTGGTTTTGTACACTTTGGAAAGACCCCATTGCATCAGTTCAATTTGATCAGACCTTTTGAGCATTTCATCTAGTTTCCTATAGGACTGATCCCCAAGAACAAGGGAAGAAACACTAGATTCATATTCCACCTGTCATATCTAAAGAATGGTGATTCAGATAATGCAGAGATTCCACAGCATTACTACACATGAGGCTGTGCAATGTGCATTAAAGCCGGAAAATTTTGCAAGATTGTAAAATCTGACCTTACTATGGCTCCAAGTCATAGAGATACCTAATTTTAAAAGCAACATGTCTGATGTTAGGCAAAACATACTACTACATGGATAAATGTTTACCTTTTGGGAGTGTCAGACTGTGAGCCTTCATGTGTGAAAGTCAAGGTCCAAATGTTATATAAGACCACATGCCAGCTAGCCATGACACTCTGGAGCTACCTGTAACCTGTAACACTGACATGTCTTGTTCTAATAAATGGCACACACCTTTAGTAAACCACTGTGTACCTTGTTTATTAACCCTGACATGGTGCATGGGTTTGTTGATAGATACATTGGAATTGGAACAAGCTGTTCAAACTGTGAGAGAAAAGGTGGAAAAGGTCTTGCTACTAAAGATCATTTTTAAGTAAAATCAATCACAAAGTAGCTGTAAGTACAAAGGTTGTGTGAAAAACTGTAACTGATATTTATTTTCTATTTCAATTGCAGTGAAGAAGAAATGTACCTTGAGCAAGAATTCAGTATCACATGAACATATGAAATGCACCATGGCAAACTATTTACTATAGCAAAACAGGGATTTGACAAACAAAACTTACTTCAGAATCTGGAGACAATTTAATAAATTCGTCATTAATCCTTGGAGTACCAGTGAACATTGTATCATCCTCAGACATTTGTTTTACTGTATGATAATGTAGCATAATACTGCACAGAGGGGTTGGGAACAAGCTAGTCTATTTACAGCAAGTGTTATAAGATATGAGTGACATGACAAAAGAATTGTGTTATCTTCTTTGACATGAGCATACTGCTTGGTGAATGATAGGTTCAGAACCAGATTAGGTATCCAATGTGGTTTGCTAGAACTAATTCTTGTTGTGAACTTCAGAGATTTTTTGTGTCCACTGAGCAAGTTTATCCAGAGACCTTTTATAAAGTACATTTTGCTTTAGATTATTACAGTTTATTAAGATCTTGAGAGCTTACTCTCAGTGAACACATAATTAGAGCATCTAATGTGCATGTAGCTGCCAAGAGAGATACAATCTTGACAGTGCTTTACTCATCTAAAACACATGATATGGCCTGTTGTCTGCAACAATTAAAATTACATCCAATAAAATTAAACTTTGTCTTGAGTCAGTAAACAAATTATACCCCACAATGAGAATTACCAAAGCCAGGGAGATATGAAGTCAGGATAATGCAGAACTTGTGATCAATAACAGGATTACAATCCAGGTGTACGCCACGCATTGAAGGTCAGTTGATGCAACAGTAGAATTCAACATCTTGAAGAGTTAGGATTTTCTAATTTGAGATCAGTACAAGTGACTAATGGGTGGTAAGACAACAAGAGGGAACTGCGAACAAACCCAGAGAAATTGCCAAGCTTGACAAAGATGGCATGTAAACATTTTTGATCAAAACAGATTTGACAGTTTAACAAGTGAGAATTCTGTCACAGATAAATTCGGTTTTCATTGCAAGTCTCTATCTTTAATGGACAACCATGGCAACCATTTTTATGATCTCTGCTAATGGTTGCTATGGTATGCATCATGTACAAGTTGAAAATTGACCCTAATTTGATGGTGTTCAGATTTTATTGCAAGTTGCTATCTTTATAAGTGGAGTCATGGCAGTTAATTTTTGTGATTTTAGGTAATGGCTCCTATCCATGATGGCCAACAATATGCCTTTCACCCAAACTGAAATTTTATGTTCTTCTGAGTTTTCTAATGGTCAGTTAAAATATAACTTGTGTATTTATATCTGGTCTCACGTGAATAATAGTTATCTTTTATGTGTTCCTCTACGACCCACCAATGAACGAATATCGCGACTTGCCACAACAGTGAACAAACTGCAAACTGGGAAAAATGCTTGTTAAATGTTCAGATTTATGTCAGTGACAAAATTGCCTAACAATTTCAATAAGCCAAAATGAGTTTTTTGTGTTTTAGCTATGGAAATCGTATTTATCATGATTTAGATGAAAACCACAAAAACACCCTGGAGGAACATCACAAATTTCGGACGAAAACGGAGATATCACTAATTTCTGACTTTCTGATTACCATGTAAGT
>JBCAUG010014457.1:0-25205 GCA_038406175.1 Haplosyllis leylae
AACTGAAAAGTGGAGACTGCGCATGTGTGGATGAAGCTGGGCAACAGACGATAAAGTGACATACTTTGATATGTGCTGAAGTGCTGTTGGGCCCCCTATACGAAATTTTGGTAACAAGCGTGACCACTATAGTAGTCCGTGGCGGTATAAGGGTTAAGGAATCTGTTCCAGATACCGCTCTAAACTCGAAACATCTACTGAGGCTTTTTAAATACACAGTGGCTTATTTCGGAACTTCCAGCCGTCAGGCACAAAGAAAAAGCCTTTTTGGTTTTCGCGTGACATTCTTTTAAATCTAAATATTATTTGCAATCACTTGAGATTCAAAGTTTGAGCATTCTAATTACGTAATACACCGTACCTCACAAGCTGTACACTTTGTGCCGAGAGTTACCATAAGACAAACATGAAAAGTCTGTGTCGGGTGTTTCTCTCATTAAAAACAAAGAATTGAAGTCTTACCCTTACAGTATTCTGTCCTGGGATTGGTGGTTATGTTCGACTTAATATTTTGTGACTTCTGCTAAATATATTGCTTCCAACGCAAGTTAAAAAATTTTCGTTCTGAGTGTGAAGAGTAAAAGTAGGTCAAACATGGTGGCCGAGAAGGCAGTAACTTTGAAAAGTACCCAACTTGTGTTGATGCTCTGCGTTAGACTGCAGCTGCGTTAACCGGACTTCCTCAGCTTAACTCCCACAGTTGGCCAGGGCAGAGGCTCACCCGAATCACCACATACCCGGTAACGTTTCGGATCATTTTCACCACAAAAACTTTTCCAAGAAAATATGTTTGTTTGAGCTGTGATGAAGTAACGAATATTGCTTTCTTTTCACTTTACGTAAACAAAAAATGCTGAATGAAGTCCATTACAGATTACAGAATCCCTGAAGATTCCAGGCCTAATGTGTAATTATTCACCTAACCTTCAGTTGTTCACGTGTTTCACTATGTAGACTACAAAATAAACGAAAATATATTTGCACCGGTCCTCTATTTTTACTCCTTACCATTGTTAAATTATTTGACACAACTTTGTTGATCACTCAGTAAGATGGGGCCAAATTCGTTTAATTCAGCTAGATCTGAACCAGAATATGAAACCCAATCTGGACCTGCAACGAGGCCTTCTACGTGCAGTACTTTGTGTTATGAACGAACCCAGGCACCGATTGAGGACTGGTCCAGAAGCAGGCAATGATAATAACAATTTCTTGTGTATGGATACGGATACAGTCGCTGTAATGGATCATTTGGTACCAGTTGGGTCATTTCACGCCATTCCAACTTTTGGTTGTTACTTTAATATAAATGACACTTAAACTTATTTGTAACTTTGCACTGATTGACTCAAATAACTGACATTCATAATTTTACATGCAAATGAATTGTGATGTTGGTACCCATCGGGAAAGATTCTTTATCGGCTCCTGAAAATTAAATATATCCTGATTTTCCCCACTTTACAAAATCATGAAAATGCCGCATCATTTCCGAAATGAATGACAAATAATTTCTATCAAACAGTGGCGGATCCAGGATTTCCCAGAGATAGGTTGCCAACCATAAATGTGGGGGCGCCAACCTATAATTTTGCCCAATTTTCCACAAAAACTGCATGAAAATGAAAAAAATTTGGATACAAAGGGGGCACGCTTCCTTGGCGCTCCCCTTAGATCCGCCAATGCTGAAATGATTTGCCATTTGTTTACTTAAATCTTTTTCTTTCTTTTTTTGCAGTTAACATTACTTTGAAATTGGGCAACTTTAAGAAAGTGACTTCTCTGCCAGGCCGCCATATCAACCCTACAGTTTCTGACACGCAAAACCCAAGGAAATGTGTCCAGAACGATAAGAAATTTGGCCAAATTGACCATATTTGAACATATTTGACCATCAATATCAAGTAGTGGTGATAAGTCAGCTTTCTCCGCAATGACTTTTGATGAGTTATTGATTCAGCGGAAATCAAGCAGAAAATCATCCATCACTTTACCGAGTAATAACACTCCATCTTGACCATGGAAATTCGGACCCGAACCTAATCATAAACCGACTGATTGAATTTCCAGTTAAACACGATAAAGTAGAAAGCATTGTCAAAGGGTCTCCTTCCACTTTTCATGTCCAAGCTGTGGTCTATTTGTATAATTGGCAAAATTACCAATTTAAAAGTTAATTTGACAACTTCTCAACACGTACAATGTAACTTCGTCGAACAATCGTGTTTTTCCTATTTTGGTTTTGGATCTTACTGAATTAGATGAATTAGACTAATTCATCTAATCGCACATGGATACTGGAATTGATTATTCATGGATAGTCAAAGTGTTCATTTGCACTATCCATGGAGCAGTTCACTATTCATGGATAGTGAAGATACAATGTAGCACTATACATGGATAGTGCAAAATGAATGAGCACTCTACATGGGTAATGAGAAATGAATTACACAATTTCAGCTTTAATACAAATCTATTAGCTAATATTTGGTAATCAAAAAATTTAGCCATATTATTGCAACTGAAACCAATATAGTTTATTATTGGGTGTTTGACCAGTGGTTCAATATGCCACATAAAGAATTGCTTACTGACCAGTAGTCCATTTTGGAATCTCTACTAGCATAATACAGTCATGCTCTGTTGATTCTGGAAATGATCCAAGTCCAAAAAGTGAAGGGGTGCATGAAAAAAAATTCAGTTCCGAGACACGTGTCTGGTCAGCACAGTCAGTAAGGCATCATGGTAGATCACAAGATGTCCTGGATTCTATTCCCACTGGAGGCACTTTTTTTTGCTGAATTTGTTTTGATCTTCCCCTTGTAAGCCTTTGTGCAACTTTATATAATTTAGAGAAACTCGACTGTTACGCAATGCGTGCTTGTCGAACAAAATGCATAAATCAACAGCAGAGTCTTGGAAGTCAGAGTGGTCAATTTCAAATTAACAAACCGACAAATTTGAACAAACATGGTTCTGAAAACCTTTTCAAAATGCCACTATTGGAATTTATAGTACAAACAAACCTAATGGACACCAAGTATGGTAGCTAGTGTCATATCATGATGATGACATCATCATTCTCCATCACAAATGCTTTGGCATCATCCAAGCTTAATTTTATTTCACACTCGTTCTGCGGCACTTCATTTTACCTTTTTCATGTTAGAATTGTCCGCATTGATTCAATTCAAATTTCTAGGTTATGACCAACATGATAGACCAAGGCGTGAAATATATCGTTTTCTCATTATTTCATTGTACGAAAGAAAAAAAAAGCGACAAAAACATACATTTGACAAATTGAAGACTACGAAAGTTATAAATAGGAATGTATGTAGCTTTATTTCGTGTCTGGCCTGCTATGATATCCACTTGAGCTCCATGCTTGACAAGAAGGCCATAAATGACTTTATATCCACACCATAAAGCAAGACATAGGGGTTCACCTGTGTTGATTCTAACAGCATCATAGAAAAAATTATCCATGAGCCTACAACGAACAAAAGGAAGATTTGATACTGTAATAAATAGTCTGCTTCTTTTATTCAGGTCCCTGCTTTGAGATTTCACCATTTTTTTATTAAGGAACAAAAATTTGAAACCTACCTACAATCTACGCCCCCCCCCCAATCAAATATCGGACTTAGAAATTTCGTCAGTTTTGGATTCCGGAACAAAAGTTGGAATACCACCTACCCCTGCCCCCACACCAGTCTTCGACTCAGGAACAATGGTTAGAAAATCATCTGCTGCCCTCCCCTTCGAAGATATGGGCCAGTTTGGGTACCTGTTTGAACCCCCTTTCGGAGCTGCCTCGTTCGTTTATCTTTTGGTGTTGGACCTTTAAAGCACTAATTGACCCCAGACCCCAGAAAACAAATACATTGTAGGAAATTGAACTCGACAAATATAATTTTCATCGCGAAGCGAATACTTATTTTATACTTACAAATTTACCCTAAATGGAGTGGAATGAAATTGAAAGCTCTTTAGAAAGGTTCATATGATGAAACATGTCTGCATTTTGTGGCGGGAATGTTGAATCTAGATGCCAGCAATGGGCCATTGTAATCAAATACATTGTTAACAGAAGATGGCGTACTTACTACATTTATTAATTCTTTTTGGTGGTATTGTGATAACGTATCACTGACAAAATTAAATGAAGGGTTTGAATAGAGATTGAATTTACTGCCCAGCGAAGTATTTCAGTGTTGAAAAGTTCACACCCATTAACTCAAGAGTTATTGATTAAAACTTTATTTTTGTTAACGACAGATTCGGAAAAATTACTGTCTCGCGGACAAAACTTGACAATGGATCAATCAAACACAACATATCGTCTTTTAACATTGGAAACATCAACAGAGTTGCACGCAGTAGGCTTCCGTCAGTCGACCGTTCTCAGCGTAGTCTTGTTCTGCCGGGCACATGCACTTCTTGCGACATCTACCATGGGGCAAAATTACGTCAATACCCGCTGGGATGATTTGCTTTTCACCAAGACTGTCAGCAAGACAGTTTTCTCCTGCAAAAGCCGAAGATAATTCTTAACGAAAAGGTATCCCCATCCTCTGGAATAATTTTAAAGTCTGTCATACATGGACGCCTAAAATGAGTGGCGCATCCAACCCCAGAACGGCGTAAACCTTTAGTGGCAATTATCCAGGTTTTTGTAAACAGAAAAAGTGTCGGTGTGAATGATTAACGACCTTCTTGTCATTGCTACAGGTCGGGCACGTTTAATTCGAAGTCATTTGTCGGCAAGGTTTTCCTGCCGATTAAGTGGAAATTCGAACTAATCTATGCTCTGTAATTCAAAGTTTTGTGATAGATTCTACTTCGAATTAACCCCAAATCCGACAGTCCCTTTCTACTGTGGATATTGTGACCGTAAAAGACTAGTTTTACACTACCGGAATGGCACACAGCACAACACATATCCGGTTCTTGTATCGCGTCAACGCATCGTGGAATATCACACTCTAACCGAACACAGGACGCCTGTCCGCCCCCTAGTGGACAGTAACATTCCTTCCTGCATCCCGCAGTGTGAATCACCATTCCACCCTGAAAGGAAAGGAATATAACGTGTGGTTCTATTTCAATATACTTTATGCATTTGTGATGATTGCCCAAACACGTGAAAAGGGCGTGGGTTTCTTTACAAAGATATAGAAAGATATAGAAGACGATCTAGAGAGCCAAAAAAGATTTTCTCACTGTAGAAATCACTTTTGGTAAAAAAATGTTCATGAGATGTTACATAAAAGCATAGAGTACTACTATTAAAGTGGGAAGCTCTTTGATAAAAGTCTCCGTACATGAGGTCTCGCCATTTAGAAAAAAATGACCATGACATAATCCGGATATCTATGAATGACCTCCCACCATGTTAGTGTGCAGGTTTCAGAGAGAGAATTGTGACAGTCACCAAATGGCAAAAAACACATATTTGCGAAAAATAGTTGAAGAAAAAATTTCAAGTACCTTTTATTCATTTCATTTTCTCTGAATATACCTGAAAGACTAGTCCCTCGTGTTCGCACGTTCCACCAATTTGATTTTCTTCCAGGTATTGGTTGTAGTACGGATCAGTGTAGGCCAGTCTTTTGGCCACATATGACTGTTCTTCCTCTGGTATCAATTTTGTCAAAGCTTTGGTGGGCCTGAGTAACTTTCTCACATTTCTTGCTAATAAATAAATTCTGTTGGATGAGAGCAATAAACTACACAAAATGTTCAGGTTTAAATGAAATGAAATATTGACGCCCCAAACTATTTTTGCACCATTAAAAATAACCCCTTTCAAAGTTGTAAAGGAACTTGTTTGCTTCAAATAAAATTTTAGGTAATTTGATAGGAACATCGAAAGCCAGAATTTCACGACTTTCTTCATGATTGACTCAATGTCTGCGGAATAAACAATATTACAAATCCAAATTCTGTCTTTTGGTTTGACGTTAGTGACATAATAACGAGTTCATACCATTGTTGTTCCTTGAAATGGGCACATTTCTTCTTTCGTGTAGTCCCAGGATTTCTCTCAGGACGTCTTTTCTTTCCCCTTCGTTGTCAGAATCATCACTTACAGATTCACCAATTAAAATTGCCGCAAAGATGAAAAGCAGCAGATTCATCCTTGCCATTGATCCTATGAGCAATTTCGAAGATTTGCAGTTTCACGAACACGATTCCAGTGAACAAACAACAAGGAACACATTAACACTTTGTGCAAGTTGTATTAATAAACATAAATCTAGCATTGAAGTTTGGGTGCTGGCGACCTTACCCTATATAATCCAACTTACTTGTATTAATCATGATAGCAAGACTTTTTTCAGGTTTGTTTTTATATGTACATCTTTTACCATTTTAAATTTGGATTGGTTCATGAGTGCAAAAATTTCTCAGCAGGAGATTTTTGCATGCATTACCATATTTATAATTTGTTGGCGAGTAAAAAATAGGAAATTAGAATTTTGTTTTACAAAGGAGAAATATTTACTTATATAGAATTTCTAAATCCCTCAATTTTAAGCATAAAATTATACTAAAAACTCAACCAAGCTCCTTCATCTGTGAAGTTTACGGACAAACATACATCTGAATTGAAGACTTTAACTTGCGATAAACAGGGTGAACAGGACATCGTGTGGGCTGAATGCTAGATTTGCGCTACACTGGAACTTAATGGGCTTAACCATTGCCTCAATTATTCCAAAATAGGATAGATACATACAATTACATCGCAATGAGGTTGTTAACAATTTCCGAATGTCGCATGAAATTTGTTGATGGATAATAATCTAACTTTTAGACTCTTAACAATAATACCAGCCGATCGCAATCGCGCAATTGATGGAGATCTAGAAAAGCTGATAATGCAAATACGTCTGAACTAAGATGTTTCGTAACCATGACAAACTGGAGACAATGCATTCACTGTCCCATCTCCTGGAAGAAAACTTAGTTTATAACAAGAAGTTTATGCAGAGGAGAAGCTGGAACTTATACTGCATGACAAACATTAACCAGACCTCTGTTACATTGCATGCTGCTAAATTACCATTGCAACAATCAGAGAAATTAAGCGCTATTAGAGGACATACACATCATTACTTGGGTGCAAATGGGTATGTCAATTGGAATCCCAAATGTTAAAATTGCAATATAGATTATTCTCTGCGTTAAATTACCTCTAAGCAGTTGAACTAATAGCACAGGCACATACACGTTCACTGGGACAACATAAAAACAACGAACAAACATCAAGTTGAATATATTTCAGAACAACAAATAACGTGTAAAGATAACAAGTTACACACAATAAAGACGAGAATTATCACTAGCTGATCTGGGGGGGGGGCTTACCCCAACCCCCAGATTTGGAGGCCCCACCACAGTTTAAGAGCTCAACAATGAATTTTAGGACCTTAATTTTATATGTTTTCAAAAGATTCTCCAGCCTGGTTTCGCTTGGCATGAATATTTTTTCACATTCTTCTAGTCTTACTCTGTTCATCATTTCATTTCATATTTCATCTTCTTATGTGCATACTTCTGTATTATATCTACTCAATCTTGTCTCTAAAGATTTAAGCAAACTATTTTTGCATAGATTACTACAAAATATGTCTTAGAATTAATAAATATTTTAATGTAATTTTTTTAAAATTTGCACAAGAAGTACTCAGGTCAGCAGGAAGATATATTTTGAAGTTAAAAATTCAGTAGCTTCTGAGACCCTAAGTGGCCCCAGACGTTTAGCTTACAGACTAATGTATCTGCAAACTTAATAAAAAAAAACAAATTTGCCAAAATAACCAGAATCTTTCATATTGAATTAACTATTTTGTAATGTACCTATGTAAATGTAAGTTTAAAAAAATTGAAGAAAAGTACCAAAAAAAATTTGACAGTTAAAAATACAAGAGCTTCCAGGACCCTAATTCACACGCCTAACCCCACTCCGCTATGTGGGCAAAATCTCGGAAAAAATTTCTGGCCCCCCCCCCCCCACATTGACCAAGTCCTTGATCCACTACTGATTATTGGTCTTTTGTGAGCCAAAACTTTCTGCAAATTTATCCGTGGCAGACCAAGGAAAATTATTTTTGGTCTGACTCGCCAGAGTTAACAAGAAAAACTCTATTGTTGCCGTAACACGAAAATTGGATGTTTTCGAAGTAGAATTTGAAATCGATGTGGTTCGTTCGAGGGAAAAATTTTGTGCTGAAAAGAGCTTTGCCTGTGAACAGGTGGTTTTCAGAGGCGGATCCAGGATTTACCAGAGGGAGGAGCGCAAACCTATTATTTGGCCAACTTTTGCCGAAAACTGTATGAAAATGAAGAAATTTTGGCCCGGGAGGGCGTCCCTCGCGCCCCCTAGATCCGCCACTGGTTTTAATGTCCAAAAGTATCCAGTTTATATTCTGTCAACATTTCAAACATTACTCTTTCTTACTTTCAATAGATTCACTGGGAATATCACAAATTTAGTAATTACCATCTGTCTTTGTAAATATTAATTTAATGAATAATTACCCTATTTTACGACATGTTAATTTATTTTATTTCAAAGCGAGCTTACACAAAAATGTGCAAAGACTCCATTCTATTGGATCAAAAGCGATGCAAATGGCAGTTAGACATAAACAAGGCAATCCAATATGATGAATTTTTGCACGCCATGAGAATAAGTGTAAAAGTAACAAAGGTAGTGAAATTGCAGAGTTTTCAGTACCGTCTTATACAAAGAGCGATCATAACTAATGTTAACCTCTATAAATGGAAGCTTTGCGAAAGTAGTTTATGCGAACTCTGCCATGAGCATGACACTTTGACATTGATACTATTATTTGGAATAGGTTTATTTATCAATCAAAACATCATATTAAGAACTTCATTTGTCTTGTAGCAAAACAGTATGTTTACAAACAACGATGTCAAAAAGAACAAATTAACATTTTTCATTTAAAAAAATAGTGTACTCTTACGAAAATATAGAAAAATACTATGCAATAAGAAATAAGTCGCTTAATGAGCATTTACGTAAATGGCATTCTAAGGAATCTGATATTATCAATTAAAATACACGATGCTGTAAAATATTGTGAAATAAAAGGCGTACGAATTTGCCAAAATACAAAAAAAAAATTATTTTATTTCTTCACAGAAAAATTGACAAATATGTTTGAATTATCTGGAATATATTTTAGCTAATTTGAAATTTAACACAGTGGAGTGCATTCTGCTTGGGTGTTTTCCTTCTTTTCTTCATAGGTGTCTTTCCCTGGGCATCTGCAGATCTTGTCACAGTTCCCGTGAGGCAGTATGATGTCGAGTCCATAGCCCGCTATCACCTGATCACCAACTAAACAATTCTCACCTGTTAACATAAAACCATTCATATTCATTTTAATCAACATTCGTTGAGGTCAAGTTGAATACGAGTCACAACGATAGCAAGGCAAGAATTTGAGTAATGTGTTTCGTTGATCATGACCCCTAAATCCGCCTGCAAAAAATTTGTTCAAGATGACCGGGAATACAGCCGCACAAAATTCAAGTTTCTTGCCGAGTTTTTGCATTCGCTACCTCTTCAATTACTAGCTTTGGGGTGTCCATTCTAAGTACACCTTAATGTTAAAATTATAGTGATGAGATCCATGTGAGACCATATATGGTCATACTCAAAAAGGTGTGTCTGGAACAAAGCATTTCTATTGGGTCCAATCTCCTTGTTAAACCCAACAGAGACACTATCTGCACGAAAGGAAAAGAAAAATTCACGATGATCCCATATCCAATATACGTAAATGTTAGTCATCCTGTAGTGAATTTAAAATTTGGAAACAAATTTTGTGCCCTCATTTTGCTGAATTATGCAGACAAAAGCAATATTGCTTGAACAGTCGATAAAATGGGATGCAATGTAATGTGGTTATATCCAATGCAAACTGCTGCCAACAAAAGTAACTGCAGAGATCAACAATTATGTTAATTAACATTATTTTCCTGCAGTTACGTGTTGTTGAATGAAGTTTGCACACGGAATTGATTCCCATTATGTGATTTTTCATACCATTTTGACATGACGGACAGCAGCTCTTCGGTGTTTCTTCAGGATCTATGCACAGAGGTACTGGACATTCCAGCGCTTTGCATCGGATAGTTCCACCGTATTTTGGACAGTAACATTCTTGTTCACATCCTGGCACAGGTACCTGTTCACCAGGTTCGTAGGTGACTCCATCCTTTTCACACGTGTAGTCTCTTCGATTCAGGTTCCTGCTACGTTCCTGAGCTGCTGGTTGGGAAAATAAGAGACCGAAGTTTTGAGAAAACATCATTTGGAACATCTAAATTTATGTAAAATAGAATCTTGTGCCGAGAACAATCGTGTAAAAATCTTGCTAAAATGTACAAAGTTTTCCTTTCTAATAGATCTATGACATTCTTCATAATATTTTAAGCTTTGGTCTTGGGTATTCCTTTAAAGATTTTTTAGACAAAATTTTGGTATTCATACAATTAAAGCTGTACAGGTAAATGGGCATCTTGATTGTTCTCGCACGCATTAAAATTTAGGAGAGTACAAATCTGATACCCTTTCTTTTACTGTCAAACAATAAGAAACCGTCCGCATATTTCTTGGTCAGATCGTCCTGGCTTCTTCTGTGAAATTCTCCAGGTGCAGCTGCATCTAAAAAGTTCGGAAACGATCTTCCACGGCGTGTTGGAGTCCTGAATGAGTCAACGTAGAGAAACGTTAGGGTGAGCAAAATACATAAAGATGTCCTGACCATAGTGTAAACTTTTACTTGAATTGTGAGAATAGATGTTTTAGTGTAAATGAAATACTTTTGCGTCAAATGTATCAATTTATACTTTATTTTGTTGACAGGTTTTGGGGCAAATTATATTGATATTTAATATTAATTTTGTCATTTTGGGCTCATTTGTACAATTGCCTTAAGCTGGTCATTCATTGATACATTGCACAGGTGGTATTCCATTCAAACCCCTGACTTGTGAATAGCCTTATCCAGAACATAAATCTATTTAATTCATAAAATTAATTTCAGTTTTAAAATGGATTTATATCAATGTATTGTGGTCTTTTTTAATGAGACAAGGTCAATTGTTCGGTTGCAACTTCAGTGCAGAGATGAAAGTCTCTGAATTTCCCTCTTAGAACGGGGTCATGCACCTTTTGAGAGAGGTCACCAACCCAATTTTTGCCAAAAATTTCCCCCAATCCCAGGAATCCCAGTGTGCACTCCCTTAAATCCACCACTTCATCCTGAAGGAACACCAAACCAATCTGACATCTGTGAGGGATTTCAAAGGTTTCTAACTGGGTTTTACACTGGTGGTCTATGAGAAAATACATTTTGAAGCACACAGAAATAAAGAAAACATTATAATAGTGCAAATTATGTTTTATATTAGGCTGATCCGATCTACATTGGATTTTTTTAGTTTACTTAGGGATGCCACTGATATTCACAGATTTCCTTCAGTGCACATGCTTAAGACGCACTTCCTGTTGAGAAATCTGTAAATATCAATGTCATATGTCGGTTCACTCTAATCTAAAATATAATTTTCTTTATTTCTCTTTATTTTTTCTTACAGGCCACCATGAAAACCTTACCAGAAACGTTTAAAAAATGTCAGATTTGTTCGATGTTCCTTCAGGGTGCACTTGTCTATCAAAACTAGGACCTTGATATTGTAGTTAAAAGTATTCTGAAAAAGTTCTCAATTTTGACTTCGAAAGTCATTTCATTGTTACTCGGTAGGTCTATTTGAATACTACCTATGTGTCAACTGTGGCAAAGATATGATGAGCATTTTACAATATATAATTAATATTTACTCTTCGCTTCCAATGAAAGTCACAAAATGTTATGTATTTACTCAAAAGTGAATGGTAATAACGTTTTGATAATTAATTCAATTTTCGGTGATACATGGACACTCAATTTACAGTATCATTAACGTAACTTTTGCACAATTCTTGAACTGTTACATCTGTTGACAAGTATGTAACGTAGTAGACAAATAAACTATTGAATTATTGAGACTATCAACCAGTAGTCAGGAGCCATGTCATACTCATAATTCACTGGCGGATCCAGGATTTAATGGGGTTCCCCAGTAATTTTTTTTTCTTAGATTTTGCCGATGGATCGAATGTGTCTGACAGGATTTCTGGCGAAGTGGGGCCCCCATTATTTGGCCACATTGGAGGGCCTAGCCTTTAGGGTCCCCACCTGGATTCGCTAATGTAACTATGGCACAATAATGTGTGCATGCAAACCACAAATTTGCATGAAAATTTTTTAAATGTAGACGATTTGGATGCATGAAAAATGCCCATGCATATTAATTCCAATATGTTTTTGTTGAGCTTTCACTGGACATATTTGCATGTGGATTTTGTACACACAGAATTCCAATTCAATTTTTCCACAGCAATATTACAGCAAGAAAAGCCACCAATACAAAAAAAAAACTTGAAATTCACTTTTGACAAAAACTTTCTATGTCTACTTGTGACAATACTGTTTCAGATTCAAAGCTTTTCTTGTGTTATATGTAAGTGATTTAAAAATCTGCGTTGTCAGAACCATTGTGGGTCAATGGTAAAATGTTTCATTCCAGTGTGAACAATTTCGAATGCGACCTGTCTTCTGACCAATAATTACATCGAATTATTGGAAAGTTTAACTTTTTCAGTCACAGATCCCAACGTTCAGATTTCAAGCCTTTAGTCTTTCCCCACCAATGCTGTTTCTGGTTCCGCCACTGGTCTCATGCTATCTATAAGTCAAGTCAAAATTTCTCTGTATCTTACCGATTGACTGAATTGTTCAGGTGTTGCTTGTGATGGATTTCTCGGCTGTGGAAACTGAAAATGCCACAGTCGACTGAATCAGACTCATTTGGTTGGCAAGTAACGACCCAATTATCATTGATTCCACAATGCATGACGACCTGTTTACACTCATATTGAGGTGGGAACTATCGATTTGATGATGGCTCATCTGGCCTCGGCTATTTTCATTACCTGGCCTAATTGCTCACTGTTTTATCAGGGCAAACACAACGCAGGTTTACTAAATATTGCAATGCTTTGCAGTATATTCCTTCTGAATACAATGTGAAATGTCAAAACGGCTCTGTCTCAAAAGGTAAGTAATATTTAACATGATGTTTGGACAAAATATCCGTTATATGCACATCATCTTACAATTAATTACCAAGATCTAATTATTTCTTCGAGAGAGATCATGACCGAATGGTTCTATTTTGTCCTTCGAAATTAAATAAACTTGCGAAACCTATTCTATTTTTGACAAAAAGTCCCATGCAGGCAACAGATGTCCAGAGTCACAATGGTCCCTTTGAATTTGATACTCTCGATCTATAACTTTTGTTTTAAACTGAACGCCAATTGTGCAAAAAAAAAATCAATACGAAAAGCACAATTTTTGTGGAGCGTATAGAGCGACTTGAATGCTATACGTTCGTAGATAAGTTATTGTAACACGACCGTAGCCGGCTATTTCAAGGGGGTGAGGCGCAGCATTTATTCTGCATTTATTCTGATCTAACAAACCTGGAAGACCTCTCCAGCGAGGAATGGTATGAAATTTTTATGAGGATTTTAATCGTAAAAACCTATGTAATTTGAAAAACCTGTACCATATTCAGAAATTTGTGTTCACAGAAGGAGGGGGGGGGGCAGTTCTCGCAGTATCCTTTGGCTAGGTTCCTGAATTACAGGTATATGTGAATTTAGTGGACCTTGGACCGATTCATAAATTCAGGTTTTATGATAATGATATATTATCATAGTACAAGTTTGAAACGGAAATGGTGTTGTAAAACTATGGAACATAAGATAAGGTATGAGGCCCAGCAGTTGTGTTTGTATTCTTAAATTTTTGAAGCGAATATTTGAAAGAAATAATTGTGTGTAATGTTTCATACTGGTAGGAGAAACAATCACACCCATTGAGAACCATGACATATGGTACAGTATTTTTACACTCTTTAATAAACTGTTAATTGTTGAGTAACAGAAGAATTGTTGAGTAACAGAAGAAGAGACAGCATATTACTATAAATTGGATTGAAAACATGCATGCCTGAAGGAAATCAAGAAATCATTTATCATGCTTGTTAGGGACATCAAATCACTATTCCGTTGATAGCAACGCTGGCTCTGGCTCACATGATCAGATGACTTGGTTTCTAGCCGGAATGTTCACATATTTCCAAGAATATCATAGTTTTCAGTGGTAATATTTAAGACACAAGAATGTCGCAATGTTATGCATGATGCAAACGAAGTGAGGAAATGGGAAACCCTTTGTTCATGTATTTATATTCCTGTCTAATTGGCAGGGGCACGAGCCATTCTTTCGCCTCACAATTTTGTTGTATATTTTCATAACAGTTCAATTGATTCCAAAGGTTATTTCATGTGTACCAGAAGATTTGGTCAAACCGAGCGCGGCCTGTGCTGATGTGCAGCAAAGCAGTTACATGAGTCAATTGTGCGAAGGGAGCGGCGGGGGGGGGGGGTGCGGGGTAGGGGATGGTTCATGAAACATGAAATTTATGCTGCCATATTTGGCGGCCATTGTTTCAGGACTTTTTTACATGGCTAGGGAGCATGACCCTCCCCCCGAGGATCCGCTTCTGTTTATTTTATATTACTAGATAAATTGAGTTCACGTAACCAAGGTAATTATGTAAACAAACAAGAATCATCTTTTGTGAAAGTTTTGTCATGGACATGTTCAAATGGAACGAATGACTTTATGTCTGACACAAGCTGATGACTTCATGCCTATTGGTGAAAATAGTTGAAATGTGTAATGGATATAATTCTAATTAAGATTAATCCAATTCTGATTGGGGTTGATCCAATCCTGATTAGGGCTATCAAGTTCTGACTTCTCATTTCACTTACACAAGTCAAAGAGTCAGAATTATTCTTTGACAGTGGACAGAATTTTCTGAACCTGTGAAAAAATGTCCAGTATTCAACCCCCTTGTAGCCTGAAAACTGAAGATATGGCCATGTAGTTTTGATTGCATCAGTCATTTCACATTTCTTTTGTAACAACTACATGGTAAGACCAAAGTCTGATACCTCAAAAATAATCCCCATTTCTTGCAATTTCTTGATTTCCCACCCTAATTCATGTGCCCTATTACTGACTTCCTGCAGACAGTACCACAGAAATGTGAAATGAAGATAATGGAATGACTTTTACTCAACACTTCATATTGTAAAATAACTTGGATAGGTGACCCTTTTTGGTTTGCTGTTTTTACAATTCCATTTAGTGGGAAACTAGATTGCATTTGAGTCACAGGGGCAGATCCAGAACTTCTCCTAGGAGGGAGCACCAACGCCTAGGGGGCGCCTACCCAATATACTGATAATATTTTCTGAACTTTCTGCACCAATGTAAATAAGATTGAGATTTTGCATGTCGACAAGCACAAGATTTCAGATACAACTCGATAATCATGCATTGAATTTGATTTCACAAAAGTAAACTTTTCTTACCCATGGCAAGTGCTTTTCACATACTTCAATGGAATGCTAAATTGATTTACGTAACTAGAAATAATAAAAACTAAATCTTGGGTGGATGTTTTTTCTTGCAGGTCAGTTAGGATTGCAATAGGACTGATTGCGTTTCTGTTACTCGTCGACCTCTTGGTGTATCGACTTGTTCGCACAGATGATGTGTACGTCACAGTTCCTGGTCATCCAAGAGTCAGACTGCTACCGAGACAAACCCTCACTGTAAGAGATGTTCCGATTCTGCGACATTTTCTTGATAAAGAACAAAATGATGAATGCGGTAACGTGGTGCTACCAGAGAAACCACAACTGCTATTTGACCACTGGCAAGTGTACCAGAAAGAAGACCTTCCGACGATCAGTGCTTGGGGCGCTTTTCTGGACACCAGAACTGAATTAGAAAAAGGACTTGTCCGGATATTCGCTGTTTCGGAGCAACATACCGGTCAGGTCGTATTCTGTCAATTCTGGACGAATGGCAGTAATGCTAATGAACTTCATCTGGTCATAGCTGAAGCAGATTATAAAGTGATTGGGAGAGGTTATAGGAAAGGGCGAATCAAGTATTCTGAATATCTTTACAATTGTCCAATGCCTGAAAGTGATCTGCGTCCGTACTCTGTTTCTTTGGCTCTTGAAAGATGTGGGAATTCAACGATAAATCTTCCAATTTTGGCCTTAGAAGAGAAACAGAAAAGATATGAACACCAGTATGGAGTGTGCGTAGCAGCGGCATACAATAGGATAGATCCTAAAAGAATAATAGAATGGGTGGAATTAAATAAAATATTAGGAATCACTGAGATTAATATTTACAACAGCAATTTGGTCAGCGATACCTTAGCAGTACTGGAACATTACCAAAAAGAAGGAATCGTCAAGATCCATAATGCACCACCGCCAATACATTCCTGGGATTACTGGCCGAGGAAATTATCTGTGATAGCTGGTCTGAATGACTGTATGTACAGGAATATGTACAGATACAATTTGACATTAGTGATTGATTTTGATGAAGTCATAATTCCACATGGACATTTACATTACGACACCATGTTCAGAGAGATATATTCCTTCCACAAAACAGCTGGTAGATCTGCATTTCAGTTTAGAAATGCTTATTTTTTCTTAGATCTTCCACCGGATGACAATTTTCCATCTGTTTTAGTAACTCAACAGTTCCGACAAAGAGTGAAAATCAGCGGGCCTGGTTACTCTGTTAAGTCCATCACAAACCCAAGGAAATGTGTGGTGATGATGAACCATTACTGTCTAGTCAAACTTCCAGGCGTGAGAAACTTTGTTTTGGATGTTAATCCCAAGTTCGGTCTAAATCAGCATTACAAAAGGTGCCATTTAGGGAAAGAGTGCAAGAAAATGTTAAATGAAACTACTCAAGAAGATACAATGCTAAGATTTCGAAGTAGCCTACTTGAAAGTGTAAAAAACCAGTATTTTAAATTAAATATATCGTTTACATAGTGTGTATTTCTTGTTTCGTTGTGAGTTTTGATGAATTTGGTTACAGACGTCTGTTATACATAGTGATCAGGAAATGTTACTTCCTTTTCTAATTGATCGAGATCTCCCTAATAATTACTTTAAATCATTTACACATGTTGTGAAGCATTAATCAGTCAAGAGGTCAATGACATTGGGTAAAATGTGACGGTGGATCAATTGGTTGACTGGTTTTGTGGGACTGACTGTTATCGGTGGTACCTTTCTCTGGTCTACCAAATTGTAATTTGTAAATCTCGTGGCTTCCTTTCTGCTTTTTCGGTTGCCTCTTTCAGTTTCATTCAGTTTTGCTTGTCCTTAAAATGGCGAAAATGCTGAGAGTGAAGGATTGAAATTTGATGACCAGTTTCGTATCATCAAAAGAGCTCGATCACTAACAGTTTAGAAATAGGTAAATGGATTATTTGTGAGAACGACACCAGTGCAGTAGCTCAATGTCGTATCCTTAATTGAACTATTTGATTTGTAACTTGCATTATTATTAGCCTTTCCAAAAAAGATGTGTATTTTGAGAGAAGTCGAACGATCGAATTTTTTCAATGTGTATCATGCTGGTTTTAGAACGGTATCCTTTGTTCAATATCCGTCTTTTGATTTCTGCAGAAATAATTTTTGGTCTGATGTGTCCAAAGGCTTGTAAAGTGTCAACTTCCTTCTCTAATTGATACCTAAGATCATTTCGGCTGTGGCCAGGAATTGCACCAAACAGCCAGACAGATATTACAGATTTTTCATGTCCTTCGAACATTGAACTCATTTGCAGTGCAATGAGCATCGCATATGTCATTTACCTTTGAAGAAAGTTTTTGCTTTCGGGGTCAGTTTTCATTTCGGTGTCATGAAATGCTTGGTGTGTGAACTTTGCGGGAGGGTGGTCCGAGGGAGAACTTTTCTCTAAAGGCTCATCGAAGATCCTTTGACACCCTACTGACAATCTGACAAGTAGCCTACAAATTGTTAACAGATGATTTGAGGCTATGATTGAAACAATATTTCACCAAGGGTAACCTAATGAGGCACCCCTTGAAGTGATACTGCACCCCTGTTGAGTAATAGCGTGGCTCCCGCAACCTAAAACGCCCTTCTGTCCACAATAGTTGTCCTGCGATGGAGAAAAGTTGTGACGTCCAAACATGCACGAAAAATGCTTCTGTGAATGTATCAAGTTGCCCAGTTGCTTGAAGAGCCATCTCTTCTGACTGAAGTTCTGTGCGAAAATAACTTGTTAAAAGTATCAATATTCACGAAAAAAATTACGGCCCTTACACTGTCGTATGAGATCATTTAAAAAAGTCAATTCTTTACTTAGTTTTTTTACTCTAATAACTTGAATGCTACAAAAGTTTTCTCAATTGTTACCAAGAAAAGGTGACCTTCGATGCGGTTTCTTTCGGAAGATGTAAGCTCAAAATCATGATGGAGAGTAGCACTTTATTTGTTTGAAAACAAAGTGAGTGGGTAAGATTTAAGGTATGTGGCGTTTGAAATGAGCCATTCGTAGGTAAAACGTGCAGATGCTTCATCTTGTCCACCCGGCCCACTCACCCCTCACACCCACTCCACCTCATCCCCCCTTACTTGCGTTATTCCTCTGTAACAGAACATCCTGACTCCTTTCGATAGATGTAATGAATCTACAAATCTTCTCGCAATTTTACCTGGGTTGAGCTGACTTTTATTTCACCCCAAACCACTAGCATCAAGATCGACATTATTGTGTCTGAACACTGTGAAGTTGGCCGACAACTCGAGCATCAAACATTAATCTTAACTGGCAAGTTATGCCAGAGGAATACCTCTGATTAACGTCACACTAATTGCGTACTATAGCGACCCGGTCAAAGTATGTACCCATTAAAAGTGAAGCATACCAGTTCTACCTCCAAGGTACCCAAGCTGCTTTGATTCGGAAGGGTATGATAACGTGTGTATTCCCTTCATCTTCAACAACTATTTTACTAGCCAACCAATTTTACATCATCAAACAAGGATGATTATTCCAAGAATTCTATATCGAGATAGATTTAATAGGAACTGACTCTAGGTTAGCTTGTTTTGTAACCGTTTCTGCTGTCCAAAACGCTTAATCTTTGACTATTCAGTCCATAGAAATTTTCTGAAATTCAATTTTATTTGTTTCGTTCTGTTAAATTTTCTTAATATCAGAATCTTTTTGGTTTTATCGAATTGAAAGTGAAAAGTAAAATTGAACATCAGTGATTCTTCAAACTCAAATGAATTCAGATCAGTTCAACAAGTCAAATAAAATAAAAACAGACCAAGTCGAATTTCGAAAATCTTAAATGCCTTCATTTCTTAATTTGTTTGCATAAATATCCTTTACTCTCGAAAACAAATCCAGATGCAATACTGTCGGTAACTTTCAGACTTTTAGGAGGGCTTTCTGACAAACTGAAGAGCCGATAGGTTTATTAAACTTCCGCACGACGTCATCTGTCACAATCTAAATACCGTGATTTTATATTTTTGTACATACATATTCATTCACGATCGCCACAAAATCCGTGTCAATTCATTTCTTTAGTGGTCATTTGACCCGTAATTGTCACTTTTTGCAGGTTTCTGGGAAACTGTGCTACAGTGTCCCAGTTATCGACCATCTTTTTGGCACATTAAACATTTAGAGATGCTAGACTTTTGACAAGATCGTGAGAGTTTCACTATTCCTGGCGATGCGTAACATCTACTCTCGTATTTTCTCGGTCACAATAGTTATTCTTGTACCTAAAGGAAATGGGTTTTTAATAAATGAAAAATATAAACACATCTTGCAATGATCATAATTTTAGATTTAGAAAGAATTTAGATCGCTGCTTTGATGTCAAAAGGTTATTATGGTCTTTTCACTTCCTGTATTTATGGAATGACCCGCAGGAATAAGGTCGCTAAATTTTACATACCTCGGGGAAGAGGGAACAGTACAGAAAATTGCACATCTACATCTATACTCCTAGTATAGAACAATTTAGATCTACTATAAACAGCTTTGGACTGCACTGATTATGTTAGACTGAAAAAGCAAATCATTGTAATTATTTTTATGTTTTTATTCTTCTTATATTTACATCATTCACAGTAAAACTTTGCGTGTTTAACTTGTTGTTACTTTGTTGTATCTTCTAAACTTTACTGTTGTTGAAACTTAGATGCAGAACAACGTTTTAATTTCGTATTCAGACAAGATTTCTTACACAACATGTATTCCTACCGAAAACAGTTAACAAACACTTCAAAAAATGTAAGAGTCGCCTGAAAGTATTACCACATTGTTCTAAATACAACTATATTGGCGTTATACCGATCTCACAATTGTCAATGTCATTTACTCTCTTAGCACCAAGATAATAATATAGTCCAGCTACATATACATACATAAAAAAGAGGATCCCCTCTGTATTTTCATATTTACAAATTACAAAAATAACATTGATCCCTAATTTAACAAAATATAATCATCTTAACCAAATAAATCTGTAAACCTAAAATAATCCTCAGAACAATTAATTAATGGTGTTCCTGACTCTTATAATGGTCATTTCAGGAGACAAACTAAAGTCAAAATTAATTGCTTGCATAATAAACAGCACGGGCCTTACACATACATCCAAAGACAATTAAATAAGGCAAATATAACTGAAAATACCACTGAAAGTAAACACCAAATTGATATGGCAAGATTTGCATAGCAACAATATCACTTTTTGAAATAATTTTTCCCATAGTCAAGAAGAATCAAATGTTTATAATACTAGTATTGGTCCTCGGAAACACAATTCTGTTTTTATAATGAACGAAAATATAAAGATCACAATGGCGGTCTTTCGTGAAGTGGCATACTGTTGTTGATTAGTGTGTTTTGAGCATTTGATGATATTGAGTCTACGATCAAAGATAAACAGTCCAAACTTGACTGGTTTCCATCGTTGTTTGACTGAGAATTATGGTCGAAACCTGCAAGTAGAAAAGGTAATTTTAATTTAGAGGTGCTGTGATTGCGCACAGGGCAAGTGTTTTTGCAGCAAAGGTAACATAAAAGTGAACTGTGTATGCGATGCGACTTGAGCTAAAGGCTCGTTCACACTGAGCTGCGGCAAAGGAAATGAAACTTTGTCGTTGCCGTCACAATTGGGCATAGAACCCAATTGATGACGACACCTTTGCTGTTGCCTTTGCCGCAGGTCTCCATGTGAACAGATCCATGCTGGAGACCAATGTTACCTGTCCTTGAAGGAAAAAATGTTTCCTTTGCCGCATCTTGGTGTGAACGAGCCTTAAGTTTCCAAACGAATACTTGAAGACACTTCTCCAATGTTACGTCTAATTTATCAACCATCATTCATGATTTTGCAATTTTCAAATAGTAAAGAAAATATTTGCTGAATAATGAAGATTTTAATCTATCATGCGGATTTGATGCATGATCTCAAGAAAAACACGAAGCGACATAAGAATACAAAATATTTCAATTAACTTCTCTGCAACTCTGCTTTTTGTGTAAATTTTGAGTCTATGATGTGATGTGATAATTTTGGACTTCTTTAATGTTCACAGATGAACTGAAGTCACGATATACTCTTAAATTTTATTTTTGAAATGCTGGATTTCATTAGAACTAGGTTCGAAATTTAAGCCGACTCATTGCAATAAATAATGTCAACCACATAAAAAACGTAATTAATACAAAATATGATCTTTTAAGGTGACTTTTTCTCAAAGACCAGTGTCAAGAGATCAGGAGCTGAACATGGAAACCCAGCTACTGTACTGTCGGTAGTATATTGAAAATGTACTTTTTTCAAGGAATGAGAGTTGACTTGTAGATGACATGATGCATTTGTTACTTCTCCAACTTGGATCGCATTACAAAAAGCCGGAAACTCTAAAGATTCTTTCGCAGCAAGAAATATTGTGCTGGACATGTTCTCTGCCACATAAATGGAAAATCAGCAGTAAATGTATATCCCTGGCGGCCGACGCTAATTACTACTCACTACGGGATTGGACTGAGGCAGAAGATTAAACCAGTCACACCACCCAGATGTGCAAAAACATGACAAAAACTCCTTGGACACTTTCAACCAAGATCAACCTTTCCCATGACACCGAAGTTGTCTTCAAAGTTGATGCTAAAGTGAATTATGGTTTTAGCATTGACGGCTTCTTCAACTTTTTGATAAAGCTGTCTACAAGCTGGCTTTGTGAAATTTTATCGCACCGCAAAAAATAACATCTCTGAAACGAAAAACTAAAGCAAGTCACAGTAGTTTGTGGGACAAACAATTCTCGTTCATTCATAAAAATATGGAACAGTTGGAGATGATCAGAAATGATAAAAAATATGCTGAATTGGTCACGTGATTGACTTAATCTGCATGGCATCTGCTGAGAGCAATTGGGAAAGGTATTCCAGCCCGCTATGGTGTCATGCCTCCTGATAAACACTAAAAACTCTATGTTTTGCCATTAAATTGTAATCCCTCCACGATATCTTATGGAAACGTCATCAATTTGATGCATAAGAGAAAATGGGATGAACAAAGCATGTTCTGATCTATTTCACACTGAGTAAGCCTCGCAGGATTCTGGCATTTTACAAATAACTAGCCATCTATCTTAGGCGTCAAAACTGAGACATATAGGCTATCCAAACATTCTTTGACCTCACTAAGGCGATGATTATAGATTCTTTGATGAAATGACAGCATTGCTTTTCCACATGGAGGCTGAGTTAATGCAATAACCTGTCATATAAATCACTTTATAAACCTTGACTGAAGCTAGATCTTCGTACGCGTGATATTTTTGCAAGGGTGCGTGTAATGTACATTTAGAGAAACTTTCGCTACAAGTAAAAAAATTGTCTCAGTACTCGAAGATTCTTGACCCTAAACATATCTGAGTCTTGTGTATCGGGGACCAATGACTTCTCCATCCTTCGAAAATATAATGGTCAAAACAAGAAACGATGTAAATTACTGTATCCAGCTTACAAGAATGTGGAATACAGCGATTTAACTTAAAAATGCAAAATTTAAAATTTAGTGCAGGTTTCCTGTGCCTATTGGCAATTGCATTTACCCAGATCACCCTGCATAAAGTTCAGAAAATACTTTCCCATCTTTAGGAAGTCAGAAAATTCTGACCAAAGTTTTACAATGGTCATCTATGAAACATGTTTTTTAGCTTTCTGTTTAGTTTTTCAAGTGTCGGGAAGAAACCATCACTTGCACCAACTATTTGATGGTGCATAATCATTTCTAACAGAGAAGAGATCTGACCTACATGGAGATTTTGAAATTTTTACCAGAGTATTTAAACTGTAATATCTCCACATAGGTCAGATCTCCCTACTATCAGAAATTATTATGTACCATTAAATAGTTGGTGCAAGTAACGGTTTCTTCCAGACATGACAAACTAAAAAAAAAAATCTTTGATCAGAATTTTCTGACTTCCTAAATATGGGAAGCATTTTTTTAACTTTATTCAGGATGCAGTTTTAAGATTGATATCTTAAATTTCTATTTCCAGGTGAATTATTAAAAGCCAAAACCTCCAAATCTGCCAAATCCCAACGAATAATTTGGTCCTTTGGATGATGTCAAGCATTGCCTCATGCTCCAGAACCAGTGTTTGGACTGAATCAATCGCGATTCTCCAGATGATGAAGTTTATTAATTTGACAGTATCCAACATAAGAATTGCGTCAAAAATTTTATCTTCATATCCAACTGACCAATTAGGGTTTTTCCTAAATGAATTTCACTGAATTCAGCGAATTCAGTGAATCATGACAATATCTAAAAAATGGTACGGTTACCAGAGGTATTACCCAGCTACACCCTGAAGAAACAGCAAATATTTCTGACTAAAACGACAATATCAGTAATTTCTGACCTATTGAAGTCAATGGGTAGAGATTTTTTCCTTGTAAAATCGACAAATATCAAAGACATCTGAGCATCCACTTTGAAAATTATTACATAGTTTGAAAGGTTTGTGTAGTGTAATTTTTTGCCAAATACTATTAAACGTTAATTGAACAAGGAATCAAAGAAAATTGAAATTTTATCTGAACATATCTTCTTTATTGATCAGTAATTTCTGACAAGTGCACACAAACTGGTTCAACCCAGTTCAAACAGGTTTTATCAATCACTAATTTCTGACTCTCCTACTGTTACTATTGCAAAGCCCATTGAAGTCAGCAATTTCTGAGACCTTGTCAGGAATTATTGAAGAAAATTTAAGTTGTCAGGATTACTGATGAGGCATTAGTCAGAATATTCTGAGCATGTGCTTGTTTTTGTCATTTTTAACCCACTTCTAAATTGAAAACTTGAAATATGGCCATGTCATTTGGCTCACAATACTAATATACATTTTTATTGCAAGAATTACTTTGGTAAGGTCACCAGTGGAGGCAGCACCATTCAAAAACTGAAATTCCCATACATTTACATTGTCAAACCTTTGTCAGAAATTAGTGATATCTCCGTTTTAGTCTGAAATTTGTGCTGTTCCTTCAGGGTGAGCTAGCAACAAATACATTTCCATTACTACCACTGTATCCATTGTTACTCACCACTGAAAAAAGATGCCATCCCAGAGACAGTAATGGAAATATCTTTTTTACCACCACATCTAGGAGTGTGTCTGTTGTCAGATATGGACTGTCTCTGTTAACCATACTACTTTTGAAATTCGCTGAATTCAGTGAAAGTCATTTGGGAAAAACTCAAATGGTATATTGTCTGAAACAGTGTGTGGCCTTGGAACTTGCAGCTTGTCAATTGGCTGAACAGAAATGCGTCTACTCCTTGTGTCAATTCCCGCAGATTTCAAGCATGATGATAAGATAAAAAGTTCATTGTAGCAACTTTATAATTAGCTGAGCCATTTAAATTTACAGAAGCATGACTTCACAGGAAGTAAATAGCTGTTTACAGCGCAAGTAATCCAGGGAGTCACGCACCCTCTGCCTCTGCCAACATCTGCCTCTGCCAAACCATGTGTCAATAATATTTCCTAAACTGTT
>JBCAUG010014458.1:0-10980 GCA_038406175.1 Haplosyllis leylae
AAACAAGGTAAAAAATACCAAAAATCATACTAACAATCAATTTAATTAATGTAAAACTTACTAATTATTGCTGTTCTGATCTTCCTCTTTCATTTCATATGTTACAAGACCAGTTTTACTGAATTTTTTGTTTCAGAATGCGAGAGTGCACTTTTGAGTGCACCCGGGTGAGTGCACCTTAAATGCTAATTTGGTGATACCTGCCAATTTCCCTGTGGAGAACAATGAGAGTCCACGGGGATTTTCTCTAAATTAATATGCACCTGTGATGAATAGCGAAAGGTGTCAAACGTTTTTATCGACATAAAAGTTAAGTGCGAACAGGCCCTAACAAATAATATAATACTGGTGGACCTCCAATGACATCTCTTGTATCATATATTGAAATCCCTGGTACGAGGATAGATTGTGTTAGTGTATTTTGGATTTGTGTTTCTCATTGACAGAAAATACTGGCAGGTCAGGTCCCGAAATTCCTGTGGAATAAGTGAAAAGTTTTTAAAAGATGTAGTTGGCTTTGCTTTTGTAATGAGCGCTTGGAAATCAGCAAAGTGCAGTTCGAACCTGTGATATTAAAGGAATCTATGGTCTTACAGAATCTTTCTCTTGTTTTTTTTTCTGTATCTTTGCTGGTAAAGTTTACACGAAATATGTTTTATTGAATACAGTTTAGAATTAAAGTCAAAAAGATAGGATTTTTTTTCGTCAGACAAGTGCGTTTCAACCTTATTTTGAATTTTTCTCTGTCGATCTTTGTCGGCAAAAACTACTGAAGAAAGGATAAAAATTGATAACATTCATTACAAGTACAGAAAAGTAACCGAACTTTTGCTTTTACATGGAACAAAAAAACGACTTCAAACAGATTTTACAATGCACATGCAGTAGCTATTTTGTCGGCGGAGAATGTGTAGCCAATTATGCACGTATTTGCTGTCTGAAGCTGGTGCGAAAAAGCTGAATTCGGGTTTGTAGTATTCTTATTGATTCTTCTATATACTAATGGATACAATGTTGTATCATGCTTTTCTTATCAATGCAAATGGTTCATATGATGTCATTCAATTATAAAGTACATGTTTAAACAAGTATGTTGATAATAGTGGTACAAGTGTCTTCTTTTATCAATTGCCAAAACACTTTTTAGTTATGAATTTTACTGTTGTGATTGACAAAGATCAATGACATTGATTTGTGTGTACTTTAATGGATATGCTTTATCTGTCTCTCCTTGTGAAATGTACCAATGCTTCTTTTGGATTCTTTTGTGAGACCTTCAGGACACATTACATTTGATAAGTAGCTCTTGAACTTGTCCCATTGAAATGAAACTGAGTGCTTTATTTTGACTTGGTTATGTCAATGGAACATGGCAAAAATATGGCCCTTTGATTTGTCTGTTTGTGCATTTCTGAATGTTTACCAAATATCAAATAACCAGAGTGCTGACAAGTTTGTGCACTGTGTTCCTTTCAGCTGGGTGGCATGCCTTTAAAAGGGCTTTACAATAACAAGCGATTGACTTCACAAATAGAAGAAAGATTGCTGTATAAGGCATAATAATTATAAGCTGAGAGATTGTAGTGTATTAGAGGGCAATTATGAAGTGGCTAATTTGAAGGCAATACTGTTGTCACCGGTAAATTGACATGCAGTGTAATGTTTTGACCCAGTTTTGGCCTCCTGAAGTCATGTTGGTAGGCTCTAAACCAAGTGTGGGGGCCAGACTGTTACGGTGGGGCTCTTAAAGACGTAGGCGCTCTATAAAGCTTTATTGACAGTATGATGCGTGTGCTAAATGATAAGTGAATGATGGTTTGTGATGGCAAAGACTCATCAATTATAACATTGGGATGCGCCTGTCACTAATTTCTCCGATTGGTACATTTCCCCAAATTCTAAGAAGATGGCAGCAAAAACCGCACATTAATAACTTGGCAATAATAATTGCACGCGAATTAAGTCAGTGATTGAAAGCTGTTTGAGAAAAAATCCTTTTTCATCTGGTGTTGGTTTCACGGGGAAAAAAGATAGATTACGTAAAGCAAAGGTCACTTACTTAGTGTAGTTGACTCGGCTGATTAATAATTCATTATTGTGGGATGTTTCTCATACCCCGAGTATTGAACGGCGAATCAATATTGCCTGCAGCTCGTTGGCAAATAGTTATAAATCAGGAAAGTAAGTCGTGTTCTACAACAGAGTAGTACGAATTGCGTTTGATAATCTGAGAGAGATTTGTCGATAATTTTGAAATTTGCACATTTAGCAGATCGTGAAATAGTTATGCTTGTCTTGCTGAACTTGCACATCGCGCTGAGGAATTTTAATTTGTTACACCAATTAAAAAAAAGATGCATCCCTTATTAAAACCATGCAGACACATACATGTAAAAATTCTTATTCTTTTCATTCATTCGAAATCTCGAAATAAATTCCTTTGACATTTTCTACTGGAATTATTAAATATGACAAAATATTGCAAATAGTGAAAAAGAAAATAAAAAGGAAAGAAACAATATTTTTGACAACTGTGTCGCATTGGGAGGAAACTTTTTCATTGACGCTGGCGGCGTTGCGAAAATTAACCAGATGTGGCCCAAATCTCTGGATCCGTAATTTTGACAAAAAATCTTTCATAACAGAGTTTAAATCCACATCAGACCCACATTTAAGTATGTGCATGCGTGCGCATGACAAGCAATTCTGATCACTAAGACAGATCGTGATATCAAAGCATTTCCCACATTTCTATTTGGGTTTAAATCAATAATTAGGAGACAACACGTCAGATTGTACGTGGAGGGAGATAAATCACGTTCTTTGTTGAAAAAGGCAATGATATTCTATTTTGAGTTGAAACACATAGGCAAACTTTCCTCATTGTGTTTCTAAGATCAGAAGTGTGATTTGTCGACTCTAGCAGCTTTATCATAAAAGTGATTGGAAAGATTATCATGCAAAGACTGTTCTTCAACAAGGAAGTTGTCTATGAACAAGATAAGATCCGAAGTGAGGTTTTCGTAACTTTCTACAACTTCACCACAGCTTTATCGTGACTTGTCATCAAATGGTACGAGGTCGTAGAAACTTGTGCTAATTCATCTGGGATAATGATTAGAAACAGATGATCTGCAATATCTGCGATTTATTTCAATGAATGTAATCACTTTTTTGTTTCATTTTTGCCTTATCTACTTGCAAAATTTTGCGGTAATTTATTGCTGCTGACAGTACAGTATTGTTCGAGTAAAATCTCAATCGCAGCAACTTAGGTTTTATGGATGGGAGTAGTCCTCAGGAAAATTTGCTAGTGTTGAAATTTCCAAAAAATACAGCTAATTTACTTGTACTGTCACAAAGATTTTTTTCATAACTTTAAATTGCTAAAACATGTCTTCACATTCCAAGTCTTCTGTTGTGGATCTTTAGTACACGTGGATTAGAGAAAAAAAAGGCGAAATGTTGAACGCGGCATCCATGAAGGAAAGATAGATACTTAGTTTAAAGGTTAGTACAGAGAAAGATCGGTTTTCTGCACTTCGTTTGACATTAACGTAAGAACAAAAAAATCTGTAAGACGATTGAACAAGGCGGAAATTTAATATGTCGATAAGGTCATACTGAAATATGGAAAACATTTATTTCACCGAAGTCGTGTATTCAACATTTCAAGAGGGATGAGACACTATTCAAATTCAGGTATGTTTAGAAAAGTAAATCTTAGAAGATTTGTTCCGCCTACATTTATTTAGCATTTTATATCTAATATGCATGAAGTTAATTCTTCTTGAAAGAAAATGCTTCATTGAAGATGATCCTCTATATTTTTTGTAGCAAAGTGACAGCGCAATCACAAGTTCCAGATTCATTGAATTTCAAATAACAGGGGGAAGGCTTATTGTTAGGTGATGTCTCAAAAAGAAAAGTAGCAACAACCTTTGCAGCTGTCAAGTGTCACGAAGGGCAGATAACATTTCCTTTTGTGTGATGATGTGATTGAGACTAATTTGTGTCTGTCATCTTGGAGATGATTGCAGATGGCAGCACCAGATCGATGCACGGAAGGGTTTCCTGGTCCCCGACCACTAGGTGAACCACTTTATTTGTGTGTCTGTCTCTGCATAAGTTTACAGCCTAGCAATGGCTGGATTCCTCTAAGTCAATTACCTCTGACATTGATTATTTCATCTCTCTCATTTAGTGCAAACGACACAGTGTAATGTAGTTGATACAACACGGTTTCCTGCCTTTAATGGATAGAATGCAAGAGGTGAAATATCTCGTGACAATGAGGCTTTGCTTGGGATTTTCTTTACTGCTGTCCATTTTTTTCAGTTGAGATTAGTACCTTTTCTCCAGAAGGCTGTAGTCTAGTCACATACTCCCAGTTAGTGCAATCTTGGCCTTAGCGGACAGCAGCCATTTATTCAATTTATCCAATTTTCTGGCTTGCCTGAAGTAATTGTGTGATACATGCTAATCTAATACTCTTCCCATCACCTACATTTTCCATTGCCTCCCATCAGTGTTACTGTGTAAACCTCATTCGTAATCTAGACTTTTTACTGCCTTTCATACAAAATGACAAGTGTTTACATTGGAATGCTATGTTAAATCAAGGTGTTCTTTAGTGCATAAACCAACGCCTGTAACTGCAAAGTAAAAAAGTAATGAGAAAATGAAATAACGTAAATGGGGAAATGGCTTCTTCGCACGATAAATGTCTTGGTCAATTAAGTGTAATTAAAGGCAAACCGTGACTACTGAACCAGTCACATATTTCCGCAATGGCGTGTGAACATTTTCTGTCGCAAGTGGAAGAGTTAGGTGAAAGAGTCATCGTATAATTTTTCTGGATCATTCACGACTACATGTACCTTGTCACTGACTGAAAGAAAATACTTAAATTTTAATTGAAGGAGAATGCAATCCGAGACAAGAACCAACCACTTCAATGACAGTGGTACTGACCTGAAACACGAACGTTACATCTGCAAATAGAAACACGAAATAATATGATACATTGAGACAACTTCACTGTAAAGTAAAATGAAAAAGTCTTTGCAAATTTCCAGCGATAACCGTCATATGGCACTATCTTTCTAGCGTTAAAGCATGATCTCATTGCATAAGATACTTTTTTGTGTACAACTTGATTTAGTGAAGAATATTATCAGCTTGACAATTTTCCTTTCGTGGGAACATTCCGTTCGTATCTATTTGAAAGATGATAAACTGTAGACATGCACTGGCCATGCTGTATCTCACTTATACAAGGTGGTCAATACCGTTATAAAGGTAGTTTTAATTTAGACACAAGATATTTGGAAAGGTTTCTAAAACTGTATGACACTTTATGTGTAAGATCATTTTAACTTTTATTAGTAGCTGTGTGAGAGAGGTCAGCCGATTAAAATCTGACTCGGACTTTTATCTAAATCATGACGCCTTACAGAAATTGTAATTACTGCTTTTAGATAATGTAGTGATTTACGTACTTGTATTTTTTTCCTGTGATTTCAATATAGGATCGTTTTTCACAGTCACATAATTGTTGTCCTGAAGACGTTCTGGTGATTTAAACAGGTAAATCCGATATGATTCACTGTTAATTGTCCCACCAGAAGAGCAGATATTTTCACCATGAGGGTATCAAATGAAGGCATTTAGCCAGTTCAAAAGACTAGAATGAAACTCAATCGCCCTGTTTACCTGGGGACAATTTGAATACGTACACAATAAGTGACAATAACCTTGTATTGCACTAGCCTGAGGCCAGATTTCCCAAAAGCTGATAGGAGTATTAGAGTGTACTTTTCAAGAGGTTTTTACCTTATTTATTGTATGGCCCGTTGGATTTTAAAAGACTCTTGCCCCCTAAAGGCGCGGAGCATTTTGTAAATAAGTGAAAGGAAAAGAAAGTAATAAAAAGTGCATACTGCCCCCAGGCATAACATCGGTGTCCTACTGGGAAGACATCTGTTTGTCAAGTGTAATTAATTCCAAAGATGGATGTACACATCTCAGTGCTTTAACTGGTGATTGTATTTATTACGTGAACTTGTATTATATGTGCTGCTTACCGTATTCATTCACAGCGATTTGCTGTAAAAAACATTCGAAATGGATTAAGGTGAATTGAGAGGGAGATAAAAATATCATCCGCAGAGTATCGAATTCCGGAATGACGGCTGGCGTGTTACATTTGTGTGATCAAGTGAGCGTGTGTCATTTGGCAAGCAAACACACTACAGCAAAGAAAATGAATACCTTTGGGCAATACAACGTGTTCTGTGATACAAGCAAAAATATCCGCCCTCCAATTAGATGTCTAATACTTGATGCAAAACAACTTTTTTCTTCATGCAATTGTCATACCATGACGCTATTTCCTTTTATGACCTGGAGTTGGGTCATTGAAAATTTAGCGTCATATTTAAGCGTGCAGGTTTCAGGAGGCAAAAATATCCGTGAGATTAAAAAATCGACAAAAACCTCTACGCGCTACATTTTTCATGATAACTGAAGTTAACGGATGCACATCGTCCATGGTCCCTCGTGAGAGATGCAATCTCAGGTGTAAGAGATTATTAAAAACGTGAGAGTGTAATATAGACCTTATTTGTCTTTGGTTTTTATATCGCGGTTACACAGTTGATGTTGGGAAAAAGAGATGAAAGTGCCATTATAAACATTTTATCATGTTTGCCAAACAAAAATTATCCCATTCTGTGAAGTATTTCTGTTTTCTTGTGCTTGCTTTCATCGATACTTAGTGGAAAGACTGAAAATGACAATTTCTCAACTTCTGTGTGCAACATCTGCATGAAAAACACCTATTTTGATGGTATCAGTTGAGATACGCTTCTAACTTAATTTTGAAATGATAGTAATCATATTTAATCATCAATTCCTCGGTTTTTACTATTTGTTTAATGTTTAAGTGAACTTTCTCGTTGGTGATAGACGAACAGAGACTTGCTGTCATCGCAATAGCATTAAGAATTTAGTTTTGGGCTCCGAAATGTTCGGGGAATTGCTTTTCTCCCACCAATGTTGCACAGCAAATCACCTCGCAGCTTCTTTCAATCAACATCGCAGCATAAATTTTCCGAAAGAAAACTCCTGCCTCTCCCTGTTTACGAAACCATTTCATTCTATTCTGGGATACTATCACCATGTATTTTCCGAGCTTGGAGTGCAGCTGTTGTAGAATATCGTCGTATTTTATAAAATATTATCGAGATTTTATTTTAGGTATCTTCAGTGGCGAGAGTAGGTGTTACCACAATTATTAAGTCACCGAACCAAGTCGCTCTTGTGGGAGTGTACGTGTAAATCACATCCAAGGGGAGATAATTGAATTCTAAAGTGACAATACAGCGTTCAATATAGGATTTCAATCATTTCAGAATAGAAATAAATATACAAAATTATTATTAGCAACAGAATTGTGGAGCAAAATAATTACGGTAAAAAAAAAAAACACCAGGCAACAAATGTTCCGAGGAACGTATAATTGAAGGCAAAGAAACCGTAATATTTTTTGGACTTTAGTGATTCGGAACGCTTCTTGTCGTTTTTTGGTTTATCGAAAAGCAAAAAGATGGAGAACCCAAACAATGACAGGACTCCCTGCAATTTTACAATAATACCGTACATCTCAAGTTATTTTGTAAACAGAGGCAGCTTGAGTTGTTTTTACATGTAGAGGTGTTGATAGCTAGTCGGAGTCTCGCGTATCTTTGAAGACAAGATCTTTACGATGTCTTCTGTGCCGTTTACTGTATTTACACTCAGTAAATTGTTTTTCTGTGTACTTCATCTGTCACCTCAAAGATAGCGATAGAGGTTTTAGCTTTTCAACACTCAGGCCCGTGTCTTTACGAAGTAATCCCAAAGACCCTCTTTGGTAATCCGTTCTCTGACTTTCCATAGAAAAAAGGTCGTGACGCAGGATATTGTATGCAAATGGCAAAATAATGAAAAGTTATGGCTTGTCGTTTTCAATCTAAAGAACTTTAAAATTTATATCGTTCAGACAAGTAAAGGTAAACTTAACTTGCCGGGATGAAAATCAACACATAAATGTAAAATAAATAAGGATAATTCTGTAAAATGTCAGTTTGTCTACATGCATGGGCAAGTGAATAAAAAAATCAACTTGTCTGATAACAAAATCTACTCATCACGGAGATATTCACAGTGTCAATGTAATACACGTACTATAAATTACACAGACTGTTTCTTACAAATATAATTATTTATTCACTGATCACAGTTTGTATTCTGTGTAATTTAATATTATTCCATGTGCGGCAATGTGATTGGACAATACGGGGTTAAATACCAGCTGGTTCCCAGGGGGATTCCCAAGTTTTTTTTTAAAGATATCTTTAACACGACAGTTTAATATTGCAGTGTGAATAATAACTCGCAGTAAAGTGGGAAAATATATTGTTAATTTATACGATTGTTCATTTATACGGTTGTCTTGTGTCAGACTATGAAGCTGCCATCGAATCTGAACAGTTGATTTTGATTGTCCCGAGTGGAGTATTGTGTGGACCATCGCCGCAGATCTAAGCTGTGTTCAGCCTAGCGGCTTGCAAAGCTTATAGTCCCACTGTTTACAAGGTGATATTGACTACTGGTACTGGCACATCATAATCTCTTCTACTTCCAATAGGGGAGGCATCTACAGACCAGCGACAAGGCTTAGAACCAGCGATCTGGTGCGGTCAGAGCCCCTGCATAGGGAAAGAAGAGTAAAAAGTACAAGAAACTTGCATCGCTTGTCATTCTCTGGCAGTTGGGGAAGGTTGTTGGCATTCAAAATCTAATCAAGTGGCATGCTATCGAGACTTTGTGGTCACTGGCTGAGAAATTGCATTTTGCTGGCAGACATTGCCAGTCAGTGGTGCTGCAACTGTATCAATAACTGTTGCAAGAAGCGTCTGTAATGTCGAATGGAGTGAACTAAATTAAATCGTTTCGTCGTCGTTTCCCAAACATAGCTGTACTTCCATTCATAACTAAGTTGCATTTCCGCACGTAATTGCGTATGTCAGTTACATACTGTACATATGTGTCCCACAGACAGGTTGCATGAGTTTTGATAATGACATGTGGGGTCGTCGTGTTTTTATTGATCATAAGGGGCCCGTAGCCTCCTTGTGCTCAACCTCTCTGAGGTGATACTGTACACTTGCTGGCTGGCTAATCACAGTGCTTCATGGTAGGCTGTCGAGTTCGGACGCCCATTCGCGCACTCGCTTATTTCACAGGATTTTAAGGCGTTAATCAGATCAGGAAGTGATCAGATTCGGATTATCTTGTTTCCAGATTGTGTGGATTGTGTTTGCGATCATTCCAGATCATCTGGATCGACTGCAAGGCAGGTTAGAAAAGCTGTAAATCTCCTTTGCCTATGTTGTCTATGAGCCCATCACTAGTTCAGCATACAGCTACCAGTATCAACTACTGGTGGGCTTCTCTTAAAGACGTGGACTTTCTATAAAGCTTTTATTTCCACCTATGTCTTTATGTACAATCCAGAGCAGTTTATGTGACTCGTGTCCAGTGCTATTGTATGGAATTATAATATATAAATTGAATGAAAGAAATATATCATGAGGGAGATTAATTTATGGCTGATTAAAGTAAAGAAAGGCAATGGTTTGGAAATCATTCACATGCCTTGAGTTCAATTGCAAACTGTCCACAATCCAGGAATAGATTACGCAAGATGGTACACAGCGGGAATAAATATGTACATGTCATGTATTTTGGTGTGTCGGGATTTACTGTAATAGAAATGAGTGGCTGAGTAGTACTTTTGGTGACAGAAATAACAAAACCGCAATGTAATTAACTCGTGTAGTTAAAGTAAATTGATATGACTTATGAAAGGGCCTATCAGACCTAATGATAGAGACTACAAATTAGAAATACCTAAGTCAAACATAAGTCATTTCATGAACATTTAAACTTTTTGGTGCTGACAGTGAAGCAGGAAGGGACTTATTTCTCTTTTGTATCACGAACGTTAGTAAAGATAAAGAAAATTCCCAATGTACTGTTGTTGTACAAAGAGAAGTGGCGTGCAGCAGCAGTTAAGATGTTATGAAGTGACCTACCTGGACCTCTGTGTAAACGACTTGTGTAATCTTATAACCTGACTACTCGGTCTCGGTGAAGCACTGTTATGAAAGGTATTCCTCACTTTATAGCTTGTTTATCTGCTGGAAGGTTTTTGAGCAAGGGGTGCTAACAGTTTATGTAACTCACAGCTACTGTATTCAGAGCATCGTAATGCTAAATCTAATGGTAATGGTACATTTCTCGTCTGTTTTGATCCTCTTGGGGACCTCTCTTCTTTGAAAAGAACTCAGTAAAACGTGTAGTACGTAGACACCCCATTGCACACGATCAAGTGCCCAGTGCCCCAACGGACAACGTGTCTACACAATATATTCAACTTGTTTTACTGACTAGTTGTCCCAAAGTTCTCGCAAACAGAGACCACACCTGGTATCCTCGCTGTTTTACTGACTTATTCCGATCTCGCAAACACTAAATTATCCACAAACGTCAGGATGACTGTGTACTTCGCTGCTCCTCAAGACAGATCAGTGTACACAATAGTTAGTTATTAAACATTCATTCTCATATTTGTGGATAAATAAAAATGAACAATTGGTCAGTGAAGACACTCGGATACCAGATGTGAAGACATCAGTGTATGAAAGTCGAAAAGGTCCGTCCGTAGTATTTTGTTTCACATGTGCGTCGCGCATGACCAGTTTCACTGTACATGTATTCCTTTTCAGGGACCACTATGATTAAGATAATGGCCGAGAAAGTGTACATTATTGGGAAATAATGTCCGAGGCGAAGCCTTAAATCACATCAATGGAATGTCACGGTTCACTGAATTATTCACTGAATTGTAGTCTTACTTCTGGTTTTCGTGTT
>JBCAUG010014469.1:0-10979 GCA_038406175.1 Haplosyllis leylae
CATCATCAAGAGCTGACTGGAACACCATGATACATCTCTTTTTGAAGTTTTTGAATCTGTTGTAAAGTTGGGTATCATGAGTCCAATCCAACTTAGGACCACTTTCAATGATGTTCATAGCCATTTTGGTAAGGTCCAGTAACTTTGAGGTAGAATTGAGTAAATAGAATTGTAAATCTTTCATTTGGTAGAAAGTTCACAAAGATTTAGGTGGTGTACAGTCTTAAGTTCCAATTTCAAGACACACAGTGGCTTTGCCAGAAAGAGAGAATTGGTTCACTTTGCTGTGTTTTCACGCAAAATGGAGCATTCTCTGGCCTGTTTCTGATCTTGAGATGGAAATATAGACTACACACTGGCCACAGTGAACGTGATAAACAGAATCAGAGAAAGAACATGAATTCTACTTACTACAAGTAACTTCTATTTTACAGAATGTTACTTTACAATTTATTTGATTTTATATGGGAAGTAGCCAAGCTGGCCACAACAAATTTTTAGATGTCCTATTTTTCCACAATGGGTGCACATAGAGTCTTTCCCTTTGCACTGTTGCATGTGATTGCCAATCAATTGTTCATTACAACAGTAGCAGAATTTAATGTCTTTGCACATAGAATTATGATTCTTCTTGGTGTTTCTCACTTTCCATTGTGTAACAGCTTTCTCCAGGTACTCTGACTTGAGTCCATCAAAGTCATCTTTTTCAGCAATCACAATTAGCATATCAGTCATTTCCTTAAACAGTTGCATGTAATCTGCTTTGGAATATTTTGAATAATTTGGTTTCATCTTGTAGGTAGAAAGTCTGTTCTAACACACGGTAGAATTGGTAGAAATCCAGTTAGATTTGTAAGTGTACAATAATATGCAGAAATATACATGGTAACTTCACTTGAATTGTTTGAAATCACTCAAATCTGAAGGATTTGTTCATTTACTCATACGAGCAAGCAAGGTAGAAAGTTTCTTCTAGGATTTGAAGACTGATTCTCATTTCACCATGAGTACCTTACAGTGAAATATTTACAAAAGGTCTGTTTTGCAAAGAGTTATTAATCTGACACATGCCAGTGAACAGATTTGTTGCTCAAAAGCCTGAATGTTTCCAATGTTCTCTCCAAAACTGGCTCAGATCACAAGGGTACAGCATATGAAAATTGGCCTTTTGAGAGCAGATCCGTGGAAATGAGCTCCTTACCAGCCACACAACCAGTTTCACAGTATGTTTCTGGTTACAGAGTCTTCTATTTTGAGCATTCAAGTAAATTAGTCACTAAATGAAGCAGATCTTGACCTGAGAATTGGTTGTGTCAAGAAGACCTTCACACAAACAAACAATAATATGCAGAATTTTTGTTACTTTGGTAACTTTTGAATGAAATCCTTCATACGAACAGGCAGAATAACAGCTTTTCTTGAAGTTTCACAGTACAGAATGTAACTTTGGTTGTATTGCTTCATGCGAACAAGCAATTAGAATGAAGTTTCTTGCAGAAATAGGAATCTTGAGTGAATACCTGACTCTTCTGAATGGAGCAAGCCTTGTCGCTTATGCCTTTGGCTCCTGAATTAGAAAAGGGTTTCTACTCACAGTTTTGAAGACAGAAAGTTACTGAATCTGATACATCTCAGCAATGTTTCATCACAAGCCTTTGTGATGGGATTGGAGTCTTCTGCTGCAGATGAGGCTGCTGCTGCACTGCTGTGCTGCTGCTGAGGTGTGTGTGTGTGGAGAGCTGTGTAGCACAGGTCGCATCCTTTGCTTGCTGCACATCTGGTTGTGCAGGAGCAGAATCTGGGTAGAACCAATGAGAAGCTTGCATCTAGATGCTCATCAATATGCATTTGCAACCCTTAGAATGAACTTTCTTTGTTGTAGAATCCACCCCTGCAATCTATGGCTGACATGTTGAAAATCAGTAATTTTCCAAGCAGAAAAGTACACAAAAAAGTGGCTTAAATCCAGTATTTTCCTCTCCTGAATGGTTGAAATGCAAGAATGGGTACTCCTTTACCTGACACCATGTTGCAATATCCATAGAACGAGTAGAAAAGGTGTATTTACAAGTTTTATTCACACTACTAAATCAGTTACATGTTGATGGTACAAGAGGCAAACTTAGACTGAGGAAGATGCTGCTGCAAGGGGTGTAACCCTGGCATGTTGCATGTATAGAAGTATTGCTCTAAGACTGGGGCATATAGGATTTATGTAACTAGAAACAAAACTAAAGACAATTCCCATAGAGAACACACTGTACGTGTCTTTACCAAACTTCCTTATTAAAGAAACCTTGCTATGCCAACCGATATCACAACAATTTTGGCAAAAGAATTTTTCTGTAAGGGAATATTTGTCAACCAGGCAGTTATATTGAGAAAAGTGGCAAGTGAATGAGGAGGCATGCAGGTGACTATGACTATAACGACTATGGAATCACAAAGTGATATTTAATCATATTTGGGATCGGTCGTTCAAAAGAATTTTATCTTATTCAAACTTATTTTTCATGAACCATTATTTCGCCATCGCAGTGTTGATACTAACATTTCAAAACTGATGTGGGTATACTCAAGGTTAATAGCTTGTGAATATATATATATATCGGATAGCAACAGCGCAGGCTTATGATTTGAATTTATCATTTCCACGAGCAATAAGAGAACACTTTATTATTCTGGTAACCATGGGATGAAGTGAAAAACATTATGAGATATAAAACGGGGTTGAGGGCAAATTCTAGGGAAGGAAAACAGGATGTTGAATTCACCTGCAGCTAAGATATGTCCTGAAATTAACTGCGAAATAAAAGCAGTTTATTGAGGCCTAGAATTGTCTTATCACAAACATTTACGTCTGAACCTTTCATCAAGACAAGCAATTACAAACCCAATCACGCTTTGAACCAAGTCTTTCTCTGAAAGCTACACCTCCCTTGTCCTTTCAATTAGTTCTCTTGTTGAGCAGAATATTAAAACACTTCAGCCGAACAGCAGCTTCAAGTGCTTTTACGTAAAGGCTCTTTGTTTTGTAAGTCGCTGATGTTTTTGTTATGTCTGTAGGTGACATTAGTGTTCATTTGGGCCTACACAGTCTCACCAACATTTGCAGGATATTTTTTCTCATTTTGAAATTTAGAAATTTACATAATTTCATTCCTTCCGTCACAAGAAGTGTCTTTGTGGTGGGTCACAAGCACACAATTAAATTGTTAGTGTAGATCTAGATTTAATTAATTTGGATGGCCCACAAAGGTCCCCTCAACTCAAACTGGAATTTGAGTTTTTCTGATCTAGATCAATCCAGATTGTTCCCAAATGTCTCTAACCAAACTGGAGTTTTTCCAGCTGTCCAGTGTCAATTTAAATCTGGCCTCACGTAAAATAATATTATTCATCGCACGCAAAAAAAAAATTAAATTCTCATAAACCAATAAGGTGTCTCTACGACTCATTTGTAATAGAACCAATATGCAAAACATTTTACTCATATTATGTTGACTTTCAAAACCCTTTCATAACGATACAGCAACGTTTTAACATGGAAAAGGAAATCTGTCCCATGATCACTCTAAGTTCCTCTTAGAGTACAAAAATCTTGCATTTCCATGAATTGATCAGGTGGTGCAGCCATCTACCTTTATGTACTGATTGTACCGTTGACTTATCAAGTACCGTTCCAACACCAATGCAAATTCAAATTGCGCATACAATGGATTGTTTTTACTATCTTTGCTCTCGTGATGTGTGTTTACGTTCAAAGTTGTGTTGAAGGAAACTTATTATTAAAAATGAACACACGTTAAGGCTGTCAGTCAGTACTTTGATTTGAATCCCACCGGTGATCAAGATATTTTTCATCAAAGTGATAATGAACACATACTAGTCAGATGTTTATCTCCTTTTCCTCCCACGTTGAGTTATATAAGCAAAAAATCAAAGGTCACGTAAACCCATATCACACCAGACTCTGCTCTTATTCAGGTGAAACATCTTACAAAGTTCTCAGATGGCAATTAGATACATTTATAAATACCAGTACAACAAGATATTCCCATTACAGCAAGTCAATTACCGCCATGAAACGTGAAACGCTATATCTGTTAGTTTTTCTTTCAACTGTTCGCGGTCAAGGAGAAATACTCAGGTATATATGAATTAAAACTGATACGTCTTGAAATGATATGTATGATATGTATTAAAATGAGTTACTATTTCAAGATGAAAAACCAGACTATCATTATGTGGGTGATTTTGCAAACCTTTGCGAAAAAGTGAAAAGCTCAATCTTTGTTTGCCAAAATGAAAGCAATGTCTTATTTCATCAGCGCCATAAACATATTTCTAGATTTCTCGGAGGGGTTGATGTAGAGAATCCAGCTTTCACCAACTTGTTCATTGATGAAAACTTTGACACCCCAGCCGAAAGACATCACATCATTATGTCTTCATTCAATTCATCTCCCATAGTGGAAGACGATATGTTCGGATTCTATCAGATGGGTAAATTGCCTCAAGTGTACGAATTTGAATTATTTCAGTTGGTGATTTGCGTTGTTCGATTAAGATCAAGTGAGTACTTAGATTTTAACATTCTGAAGTAGGAGTTTTAGATATTTATTTCTGGCGTGATTTTACACAGGATTGTACTTGGACGATCTGGAGAGTGCAGTGCCCGATGATTTATCTGATGTTTTACTCTGGCCCAGAGAACCCATGCAAATACCTAGTTTGTATTCGTACATTTGTCAGCAAGAAAAAATATTTCCTTTGTTCATTAACAGAATGGTCTTATTCACTCCGACCTGAACGCGCCTTGATTTAGTTCATTACATAAGTTGTTGTATTTCAGCCGATGTGTTTGGATTTCCAGCGATCAGTATGCCCGATGGTTTCTTAGTACCCGTTAAAAATCAGGGAGATGTAAGTATCACTAGAATGTCAAGATTTTAAAGTATTGGGTCTGTTACATAGGCAAACAGTTGGGCATCTACGACAATTCTTTTTTTTTTTCAATTTTAACTTTCCTGTTGAACCCATGACATCCGTCAAATGAAAATATGTAAATTTGTCAATTTGCATACATTTTGCAAATTTGCATGTGATGGAATACATATCGACTAAATTTTACTGCCAGAACTAATAAGGTCCTTAATAAAATTTTTCTTTTTGACAGTAGTAATAAACATAAGCATTTAAAATAAAAACAATAACTAAAAAGAAATCTCTTGGAAATATTTGAAAACAATTTCTGGTAATATTAGTCTTCCTTTGTTCTCTGTATCGGTTACATAATTTGAAAAGAATTCTGTGCAATAGTCTTTTTTCATACGCATCAGATCCTCCTTGGTCAGGCAAAAAGTATGTTTCGCGAATAAAGCATTTCTATTGGGTCCAAACCCCCAAATTTGCCAACAGAGGCACTATCTATATGACATTACTAACTTTTCGGGGGTTGTGAAAATATAAGGTTTAGCATTGGTAGAGCGTCATCTTACAATTTCCAGTTGGATCCAACAGAAATGCTTCATTTCCAGACACACCCTATTTGTATCACCATATGCGGAGCTCTGTAGTCATTGCTTACCACTACAATTTACCCTGCTCTCCTGTATGTGAATGTATTGTAAGGATATATGTAGTATGAAGGAAAAGAAAAAAATTCACGATAATCCCACGTACATGAAATCTGTAGTAACGCTAGTAATGACTACATAGCTCAGCATAATGGGAACTAACTACCTGACCACACATCAGAAAGATCCATTTCTTTCACGTCTTAAAAGCCACAGCTATTTTGTGGGATTTCATAATGTAACAAGGGAATAAGCTGGCGTCTTACAGACAACATCCAGAGTCAATTTTGTAGAGAAAAGTTCATTATCCTGTGTTAACCTTTGCACATTCACGATTTCTTTCATGTAATTCGTGTTGTTACTTATCTAAATCGTTTTCCTTCTACGTGTCCACATAATTTCTCTCAGTCTTTTGTGGCACTGCTTTTAAGTTAAAAGCCTGTTTTGCGAGTACACTGTGTTTGTTTGCTTCAGCTTCGACATGGACGCAAATAAATTTTTCCTTTGCACGATAAAGACTTAACTGTACTTCCACTTTCAGTGATACTAAAGAACCGTTTCGATGCTATTTGCGTATTTTCACTATCCCGAAACTTGCCAATGCATCCGCTTATTGTTACTACTAATAGGGGAGATGGTGACGAATTAAGGTTTTGTTTCATTTTGAAATTTATCACCCTTTCACCGGACAGGAAAAACATCATTTGACTTGTCCCCAAATGACTCCAAATGTAGCATGGTTAGGAAAGATACTCCATATCTGACAATACATACATTCCTAGATGTAGTGGTAAAAAAGAAATTTCCATTAGTGTCCCCAGGTTGGTATCTATTCAGTGTGATTGGTGGCAATAGATATCTATTCAAAGGTATCCTTTAATAATGTTAATGCATCTAGTATTTTTGCCTCTGGTAAGGGATTTGTTACCAGATAGGTAATACATTTTTTAAATTGTTATAATTCACTGAATTCAGTGAAATTTATTCAGGGGAAATTACACGCGAAACCCTGTTTGGATTAACTGTGATGGGAAGTTGTATTTTGCAGCTGAACGTAGTGAACGTGACAGACTGGTTTAATCCAGTAACGTACGGAATCGCTCGTCCCCCCGGCGACACGGTCGGCTGGTTCTACCACAGGGTCATCTGGAAGGACATGGATGGGGACGGGGACCACGACGCACTCACATCCAGGACTGAAGTAGATCTGCAATCTGGTAGCTATAATTTATTGAACGGGTGGACTTTAGGCTTAGGTTTATGAACACAGTAAGGCGGTGGTATTTAGTCCACGGTTGTCCGTGACTAGACGATAGGCTTAAGACTTGCTGGATTTCCTGAATGGCATTATTTCTTTATCTGGTGCCCCTCAAAGATAGGAAGAACAATAGCTGCAAATTTGTGATTTCCTAAATAATAAAGAAAAAAGATTGATTTGTTCTGCACGAATTATGAAAGCTTCAGACTGATCTATTGTCCCCAAAAAGCTGACGCAGCATACAATAATGAAAAGTGTTTTTCCAGGAGATGAGCTCTGGGAAAGGACAGGCATCACGTAATTCGAAGGGTTTCATCATTATTTTTGCCTGACAGGCTTTTCTACTAACACTACATAGATGAAACTTTTCATACACTGAGTAAGTATTATTATGAATTCCATGCAAATCCAATAATTCTTGTCAGGTGAATTTACCTCACAGCTGGTTTGGTTTGAACATCCCAATACAGACGACGTCTTTGCTGAGACGTGGGCGGCAAATGTGATCCCTCAAGGCAACGATATTGCTGACACTTTCCAGTAAGTTCACAGTGCTTAACCCATATTCCTGTCATATCAATTGTACTGTCGGGCCTTTACTCTTTGCTCTAACAAAATCATGATAAATGGCTCTTTTCGTGGTATTGTGACAGAAATGCAGGCGCATAGTGATATGATTATCTCCTTATTTCAACAGTTTTTATTTTCGAACTTACCTGTTCTTATTTACCACCTCAAAACATTAAAGTCTATGTACAGACACTCGTATTCGTTCATAATTCAGAACATCCTTGTTTTCGACATTGACTCAAAACAAAAGAGTCTGCCATGTGAGAAACTTATCCCTTTTGGCATAAAATATGTCTGTACAGAAAGTATGTAGTTATAATTCCGTCAGACGTATCTGTTAACAATAAATGGGCGCCGGTGTAAAGATTCTACTTTATCCATACATAGTACTTAACGGTGAGAAGTTGGCCATGATTTTTAATTCCCTGTCTATGATTCGTCGCTGATGGAAAGTGTCTAGACAAATTTGTGAAGACTTATGCCAACCAACAGACTGAAATTTCCAGTTGAGACGAATCCTAGAACCTGTCTGAATCAGATTTGGTTGTCGGCTTTTGTCAGTTTTCATGTCTGGTTGAGGTGGCTTCACATAGACGCAAGACCATTTCGAAATTCACAATGCACTGAATCGTTGTTTAATACTTTTGTAATCGAGTTTTCCTTATGAAGATGCATTCTGTAGAATTCTATGGAATTCTATAAAATGTGATAAATCACTGAAGCATAAATTGGGATCCATTTGAATATTCTCTCTGTTACCTGTGTTTCTGTGGCTAGCATCTCTGATTCTTAAGCAAGAGGTAGTGGGTTCAAATACCACTTTTTACAAATTTTTATTATAAATTCTGTAGATTTCTACAGAATCTCATAAGGAAAAACTCGAATAACGTGTTTAGTTTGTTACAGGAAGTGGGCTCAGTGAGCAAATTTTGACCTGTTCATATCATTTATTTTAGTGTGGAAATGCGATTGTCAGTGCCATCTGGTGAGGAGTACGATGTTGTGTTCACCACGGGGTACTGGAGTGAAAGATTAACTGCATTCTGGAGTACAAATCCAGATGGGCTCTGGAACAACAATACTGAGGTCAGTCACCGTGGGCATCCACAGCACTCTTCCCTCACAACAAATTGTCTTCTTCGATTTCATGAGATTTTCAGAAAAAATTGTAAAATATAGATCAATGTCCTCCCATACGGGTTGGTGCTCTGCGACAAGAAACAGTTGAAAGCAATGATATAAGCTGAAGTTTGACTGTTTAGATACAATCAAGAGAGATAGACATCAGCACAAGCCGTGGTAAATTTCTCTATATCGAGCTTGCTGACATGAACTTTGATGGCAGAATAGACATTTTATGCTCAATAAATGATGTTGAAAATGGCAGTGTGTATGTCTATCAGATTCCAGATGACTTTAGGTAATACATATCTCGTCAAGATGTTAAACCTTTGTTGTATCTCAATGAACTATTAGATTTACACCTACAGCTTCATTTGATAGCGAGTAATAGTGTGATTTAGAGTCATAGTCAGCAATTACCTGTGTCGTTCTTAGTAGGGAGGTTAGTTATGCGAAAAGAACATAAGAAAAGCAAATATTTTAACCTGATGAAAAAATTTCGCAGAACGGATGAATACCCACAACACCTTGTTGCATCTGGATTCTTCCCACAGAGTGGTGCAGACAATGCGGGGGCACCTGGAGCAGCGATTTCTTTTTATCCAATTACCGCGTGAGATTTCATTTTTTGAATTGATATCAATCATATTTTATTTTAAATTTCCATTCTTGTTTATCACAGCTCTGAGAGAAAGGAAAACTATTTTTGACATAATACATAGCACAGTTAATATCAAATAGTCTCATTACTAGCTAAAGTAGGGTGCATGGTAATAAGAGTCACGTTCCTCAGACACAAATAAAAACAAGTACCTTACGGTCCAGTTTTGTTTTCTGACCAATACACTGAACCTTCCTTGATCTCATCTTATTCAGAAATGAAGGCCTTGAGAAACCATTCATGGTTGTGTCAGCTGATGACATGGGCACAACATTCGTATTTGAACCAGTGGATAGGTTGGATCCGGAGAACTGGGAGTACACGAACATTACCATTGTGGACGAAGGTCCTGGTAACATTGTAGGTAGGTTCATTCAGGATACATAGACTCCGTTAAGGATTTTACTTGATGGCTTGTTTTAAGGAATTCTTACTACGTGAGCAAGTTGAAATAAATGATAAGAAATAAGTGAAGATATGTTTCAGTTGAGTAAACGTGAAATACAAAGAAATTTCGTTCTTGCAAACTTGCAGATCACACAATCAGAATTTGTGGAGGTAATTTAGTAGCTATTTCTTGTCTTGTTGCAGGACAACCCACTGCGGTAGATATTGATGGTGATGGCTTTACTGAACTATTTGTTCCGTCATATAGTGTGGATTTGTTGTATGTCTTTTCTTATTCACCGGAGGAGTAAACAGAAGAACTTGCAAAAATAGATTAATTTCAATTACCAAGCTGGCACCTATCATATTATATTTCCATTCTTTCTTTGTTTGCAATGTACACATTGTTAAAATATTTTGATGTTCAGAAAAATACATTACTATTATTATGTAACATCCTGTTTTATCAACTAAAAAATATGGCAACAAAAATAAATTTTCACCATTTAATCACTTAAATGTAATTCCATTTAATTACAAAGCATATTTTACTTTTGAAGTAGCTTACGAATAATCAGCAACAAAAATAGATTTCTCTCTCATGAAACTTCGAGACAGAATAAGTTTGCAGGAAAAAAAGTCCCTTTCCTTCCCGTTGCAGAATCACTTAATAGGCTTACACACCTGGCGTCACATATAATTGAATCTAATGTCGTGAAGCTTTTCAACAAAATGTCAAGGATGTACTAAGAATTCTGTCAGGAAAAATCCATGTGTATTACGAATTTAAAGTATTGATAGAGAACAATAAAATTTCTACAACGCGCTCCTTTTGAGGTCCATAATGCACAATTCAAAAACGGGTCGCCAAATATTGAAGAGGACTTACTAAAATATGATATCGGACGATTTGTGTTTTAATGGAAGAAATTATCTTTAACCCACAGTTGATACAAGAAACACTAATTGAATATAATTAAAGGAAATTTATAGTTTGAATTTGCCAAAATCTGCCAGGATTTGTAAGATCTGTTTTATCTGATTTTACACAGTTATGTCAACAACTATTTCAATTGATTTATTTTCCCATTTTGCTGGTGGCAACAATTTTGTTTTTGAAAAATTAGTTAGACAGCGAAACAGGCTTTCATGGACAAGTTCCATTTCCGCAAAACTCGAATACGGGGCTCACGCGATGTTACACACGACAGTGACATTTTGCCCGTCTTAAATGTTTACTATTGCAACATGGGTGCCGCATGGAGTAGACCTGGAAGCTACATATGTACGTGTCCACCTAAATGTGTAAATTCTTGTTTTGATCGTACGAAAAAAAGACGAAATTTTACGAAAAATATTGAAACTTGAGATTTTTGTCACCCTTCATATTTCTTTGAATATG